>JACATO010001613.1:150000-297297 GCA_018389105.1 Nautilus pompilius
AGAATATATACAGAAGCAAAGTGGATAGGTTATGCGGTGCGTTAGTGTTTGTTAGGTGAGCCCTTTGCTTCACAATGAGCATGCCACATTGTTTTCGTGCTCCCATACGGGTTGTCAATGTATGACTGTGGAATGCTGTTCCAAATATCCTGTAGCACTCTCCACGATTCATACAAGGTGTTTGGCAGCCCTTTGACTTTCTCAATAGCCAGATAAACTCAATAACGTTCATATCAGGACTTTGTGCAGGCCAAGTCATCTTTGTGAGTGTTCCCGTCAGCCCCTTTATGTTCCAGATAGATTTTCGCCACAATGGCAATACGCTCGGGGTCTTCGTTAAGTTGGAAAGTGAATACTCGCCAAATAAAAATGTCTCCCCGAGACAGTGACGCGATGCCGAGAAACTGCTTTACCTGTCGGCAGTATGTATATCTTCGATTTCATGCAAATCTTCGACACTCTTGGCTAATACGCAACGTCATATACGTAATGATGTACCTTCATGCTTTATTGAAGCTTTTATACTCTGAATGTTTGCTATACCGCTCCGAGGTCCGCCTCCGAACAAACTTCCGGTGATTATTGCCAGACAGTTCAAACTTGAACTCATCTGTAAAAATCGCCCTTATCCAGCCCTGTCCACTTCACTGTTCCATTTTTGCTGCCAATTTCAGCCCTGCTTTGGTTTTCGGACACAACCCCCCCCCTCCCCCGTTGAGACCACTTCTCAGTAAGGTGTATCTACTGTTCTTGATGAAACGTTAACACGTATTCTTTCAGTTAAGTCTTTCGCAAGATCTTAAATGGCTCGTCGTCTATCACGTGAAGAACATATCTTGAGATATACTCAACATAGTTTTTGGACTGTTCAGACCGTGCCTACTGTCAACAGTAACGGTTTTACGTATCAATCTCATCCTTGCATTCAGCTCCTTCTCGGACACGAAATCTACAGCATGCAGTAGCTTTCACTAACCATGATTTTGATTTCTAGATGGTTTCCACGTGATATTTTCATCCTAGGAGTTATAATATTCACTACACTTTCATTTTACTACGATTATATCACTGCCTGTATTTCTATGCTCCGTCTGTAAGAGTGACATTTTCTTATTGCTTGCATGACAGCAATCCCAGGGTACTATATCAACACGTGACTTAACTATGAAGCATTTCATTTTAACACGTGAAACCCGACTCTATCACGTGTTATTTGCGATTTATATTCAATTTTCCTCCTGTTTACATAATTATTACCAATATATCTGTATAATATACTACGCCTCGGAAGATTTTGCCTAAATTTTATTGCCTTTTTTTTCTGTTCATCTGTTGTTTTTTCTTATTACATTTCCCTTCTGTGAAAAATGAATTAGATTGTCAAAATGCTTGACGTATTGTTTCTATCTCTTCTGTTCTTCATTTTCCTTTTTGCCAGGGTTTTACGATTTACAGTTATGTCCTTGTTTTTATTTCTGATGACATTCACGTTTTATTATTTCTTTTCTTCAATTAAACTCCACAAATTGATTGCCTGGGTACAACGAAAAAAACACGGGAGTAGCACATCCAAGCTCAGCTACTACCCATTCCAAAGACGCTTTTTAGGAAATCAGAAACCAGTATCCAGTTGCCTTTTAAGTTTGTTTTCAGTGCTCATCTACATTTAGAGATTAATTTGTAAATTGATTTGCAATGTAATACATTGTATAATGTATAGAACAATCTACATGAAAATCATTGGCTAGTGATCGATGCTGCTATTTGCACTTTCTGATGCAGTATCAGAGATGCATTACCGTTGTACTAAGGCACAGCCTGTTTCGCCAACAGTCGTTACTTTATTTTGAAAAAAATACCGAACGCAGGGGAATCTCCTGAGAAGATTTTTTTTTTTTTTAACTCTGATGTCAACAATCGTATAAAACAAAGAGATAAAATATGTATCTATTATATATTTTCAAGTGTTTATTTGTAACTATTTCCCGGCCGACACGTAGCACCTAGAGGCTCCCAAATCGTAATGAAGGTACCCCAGAGTCAAAGTCAGGATGCAAGGGTACCAGAACCTGGCCTCAAGGCCAACAAAGGTCACCTTTCGAGGTTCAAGGTTACCACAGCTTCACGGTACTCATTCAACTCAGAACTGGCCACAAATTTCAATTTTTGACGGGCTATTTAAAAGCCATCAACACCAGTTTTGATATCACACACGGTATAACTTTGAGAACTAATTTCAGAAAGTCCTTCGAATCCAAGAGAACCCAGTTCCCTATAAAACTCAGCTTTTCTATGACCATCAGTAAAGCACAGGGCCAGTCTTCGAAAGTTGTCGGCCTCAATTTGGATAGCCCCTGCTTTTCCCGTGGATAGCTTGTATGTTGGATGCTCAAGAGTTGGCCAAAAATGGAAATCTGCTTTGCACTCTACTCCAATGAAAAACTAAAATTATTGTGTTTAAGGAGGGTCTTATTAAACAAAGTTAAATGTAGGTGTACAGCTTACAGAATGTTAAGAAATGCATCCTTAGCATCAATTCAATGTTCGTTCATTGACAGTGTATAAGCAAATACAATTTCTGTTTTTTTTTTTTTTCAAATTGGTCTAAAGCCAGTTTTCCACGAGTTGTGCCGAAAAACCCAGCCAGTATATTATACGTATCTATTTTAGTTAAAGGCTTAATCTGACAGTAAGCGTCTTCACGTGAGCATTATCTAACCTTCCACTTATTTAGTTTTGAGTAATTAAATATCGACATATTTATTTTATTTCTAAAGCCTAAAAAAAAAGAGAAGTTTTTAAGCCCAGTTTCTGCGAATCGCCGTTTTTCTCCTGACCGCGCACGACTTCGAGACCGTCGTTAATCTCTGGCCGGATGAAGCGACACCTGTCGGCCGTTAACTTCAAGTTTGGACGCGCCGAGTTCGTGAAGTCCAGGCTTCTTCATCTCGGCAGCGGTTGGCTTCCTCTTCTCTTTAAAATAATTAAAAAAAAATTGAATACCGAAATTAACGAAGAAGGGAGATAATTCCCGGAAAGCATGCACACACGTTACCTGATATGTAGCAGCCCTTTTTTGTCACGTGGAGACCGGAATATCGCCTGTTACATTAAAAAAGGGGGGGATTTTTGCTTTTTATTGCACAAACATAATAATAAAGTCGCTAACATTAATGAGTTATAATATCCTTATTTTACCCGTACAAAAAAAAGGGAATCCGTATATCGTCTATGCAAAATACTTGCTTGGATTGATACATTTGTTGGATAATTATTTATACCGTGGAAATATAAATTAAAGGGAAGCTCGTTTACTTTTATTCGACAGGGGGGGTCCGCGTTCGAGAGTTCCTTTAACATTTTAAAACCGACCCGCTGTTCTGTGACCGTTCAAGTGTCACGAGTGACTTCGGTCAGCCTCCGGATGCGAGTCTTCTTCATCCTCTTTTTTCTTCTTCCACGAACTAAGCGGATTTTAATTGCCACTCTGCACGACAGCAGAAATAGCAAACGGTAGCAGCGGGCTTATCTCGCTGTCACCGTCTCCCCCCCCTCAATTCCTGGTTGTGGTTCCGTTTATAGTCGTCAAGACTTTGGTAAATATGTAGCACGGCAACGCAAACGTTTCCGCTCCAACTTCGTGGTGGAAGCCGATAACCGATGGCTCGAGGACACCTAATCGATCATCTTTATACTCGCTTAGATTGGGAAAAAAGAAAAGAAAAAGACAACCGCTGTATCAACGGTACTTTTGCGAGTAGGCAAAGGGCTCTGGTGGAAACATCTGAACATCTGAAAGTAACGCTACAAATCTTGCTACTACGCACACCATTTACGTGATTTACGATCAGTAAATTCTGGTAAATATAAACTTTCTGTTACTTTTCAAGCGTGCACGATCGACGCCAGAGGTATCCCTCAAAGAAGACCCCACAGTTGTACAAGACGTCGAGAAGTGCGAGTGCTGGCGAGACCGCGATCTCTACTTTTAATATCGAATAGATTTTTTCCAAAAAGAAACCCACGCAACTTGTCGTTTGTGAATTACCGATATATGACTGACTTTCTTATTTATCATTTCTTGTGTGCGGTTCGATAATTTATGACGTAATTTAGAAATCCTCGCATAAAATAGGTCAATCCTGGTGAAACTTCGGGATTGGTGCGAGCACTTAGACCATTGTTGTCAATCATAATTGTACGACTACGTTTCTATGGGAGATAATGTCAAAAATATCTTACTCTACTCCAAGAAAGCTCAAAGCATCAAAACCGAATTCTCAAACAGCAATAATATATATAAAATGCTTGGATTTCACAGTTTCTTTAATACACTTTTGTTAAATTATCTTAACCAAATTTCGTCACCCGAGGACCCGAATGGCATAAAAAGATATGACGGAAGCTTTTCTATAAACAGATACCATACAATTACAAGCGGTTAACTTCATCCTAATTTAAGTTCAAGAGAAATGACGCAAGCTTATTTTGAAATGTTTTTCTGTTATATAATCGCTAAGAGTAATAAACAATCTGCTTTATCTACGACTCGCAGAAGCGGACTCAAGCATAACGTTATATTGGTAATTGACTGACAATTCCTTAAAAACTAATGGAATTCGATTGCTTTCCATATTGACTACATTTAATCGTAGCACTAATTTAAATAATGATTTTTTAAAAAACAATTACCTTAATCATGATTGTGATCACTCGTCTGTTCACATGCAAACATTCTTGTGCACATCTTGAGCAATCTTTCAAGAAAACTAATAATTTTAATGCTTTGCATTAAAGCCTTCAACATTAAAAACCAATAGTTTTATTAAATTGAACTGATTGATGGAATCTCTGACTGATATAAAGATCCTGGACTACAGCTTTAAACATTACTCTGAAAATATCTTTTTAATGTCATCATTTGACCCTCTTAATGTCTGAAATTTACGCTCATTAATTCGTTTTTTTTTTTTAAATAATAAAAAACTTGGTAAACTTGCTGATGTGTCATGAATGTGTAAATCCTAAAATTTACCAGTCGTGTTACTTTTGAAAAGATGAGCACATTTTGTTTTTTAAACGATGCAAATATAGGTACAATTAAAAATATACCATATAACTGTTTTTAAAATAGACTGATGTGCAATAATTTAATCGGAATTATCGTCAAAGCATTCCTAGCTGATAATCTGATAGGCAAACAGCACATGAATTATAATTATTATTGTCATTCCATGTTCTGTTAAGAAAATCCAGTATAATTTTCGGTAATCAGCGAATCTAAATTCTTTCAGATGCCAAACCTTAGAATTGGTCTCTTGTGAAACAGCTTTGCCTCCTTCAATTATCCAGCTACTAAAAATATCTTGAGGGGGGGTCACATATAAATTTTTATTCAGAACCTCAAAGACTTCTAAGTACACGATTATCTTTTTAAAAAGCCGAATCAAATACTGTCACGATGAAGCTTCAGTTTTCTGAGAAATCGTTTGATAAATCTCAAAGACTGATAAATAGACAAAATCTAATTTCTATTTACTTTGAGAATAATTAATGACAGTGAGAGTAATCCTTGTACAACAACAGCTGTACCAGCTTAATCTTTAAACTAAAAGTTTAGCTTGTGAATCTAGCAAAAAAAAAAACACCTGAAAGAAAGGAAAGATTCCACTGTCATTTCTTTACACGATGACATTATTAACCGGAACGAAAGCGTTCGAATTAGCGATGTCCGCAGTTGAAAAACACAGGGTTATTCAAGTCTTGAGCAAGTTCTTTGCAGGCAAAGACATTTTGCTTAAAACCTTAAATTTCTTTTTCACATCTGATTTAATACGTAACCTGTTTATTTGTCTTTCTGATAATACATTTTGTCCTGTTAATTTATATTTTTTCGATAGACATGGACAAAATGAATACAAAGTCTGTGAAAGCTCTCTCTCTCTCTCGCTCTCGTTCTCGTTCTCGTTCTCGTACTGACGTCATCTCTCTCTCTCTCTCTCTCTCTCTCTCTCTCTCCATCTCCATCTCATTCTCCCTCTCTCTCTCTCCCTCTCTCTCTCTCTCTCTCCCTCTCTCTCTCTTCATCTCTCTCTCTCCATCTCCATCTCTCTCTCTCTCCCTCCTCTCTCTCTCTCCCTCTCATCTCCATCTCCCCTCCTCTCTCACTCTCTCTCTCTCTCTCCCCCTCTTAAAGATTGTACCTGTGCTATACTGCGATATCAGGAGAGTCTCCAGAGATTATTCGCACATGTTATTCAAATCGCTATTTTACTTGCTACAGTTTATCTTTTAAAATTATTTCTTGTTAAAGGGGAAACCTTAGCCAATTTTACATGGAGACATGACATATGTTCACAAATATATACAATCCGGTCAAAATTTTAAAAAAAACACACGCACACTAGGCTCGATAAGTGATTCTTAGGAACAAAACGACAGTACTCATAAACGTTCTCTCACAAATTTTGATAAGAGAGAAAACCTCACCAGATTTTATGATATCTGCATCTCGTGTGATTATTCTGCAGCATTTTAAAATCATTTTTTGCAACTAACAATTAATAGTGCAGAAATTCTTGGTCCATGGTTATTCAGGGTGTGTTTAGTTTGTACCAAATCTTTAAAATTAGCAGAACACGTATAAACGTTTTTTAAATTTTTTTTTTACAGTTGATATCTTGAAGTAAGTTGGCCAAGACAGTCGTTTCATATTATTCCATGCCAGATCTACTGGCTACAATTATTAGGAGGTTGACGGTAATCGGGATGCTATCTTCGCACCTGAAGGCGCTGGTGCTATCATTGCTAACGACAAAGCACACACTTTTAATAGCTACGTATCTAAGTCAGCATGACGTATTGGAGAGGAAATCTACTCAACGACGAGTAGGAGAACTCGCTGACCTCGCGCCATCCCTAGATCTTATTGGCACATGGAAGTACCCTTCCCCTGTGTCTTTGCATTGTCGATCTCTTACTGACAAAGTATCGGGACCACACCCTTTGCTTGGTGTCATGGAACCATGCAAGATTTTAACGTACCAAATATCTGTTTTCCCATGAATTATGCACTAAGCATTCGTGAAGACAGAGAAACCATTTAAGATCTCACTTTACACGAAAAGTTATCTTCACCCCATCTTCAATCATTGGATTAAAATAAAACCCAAAAGTTTACGTAATATATACATAGTGTATACTTTTTAAATGTGCTTAGATACTCTGCATTGATGGTGTTTTTTTTGGGTTCTTTATGCTGGTCATTAAAGATGAAAAGACGACGTTTTACCTGGTTCCGGCTTCGTGGTTGGGCAGCGGGTCTAATCAAGTTTGAGCTCAAGTCATTATTCAAGGATACAAAAATATAGAGACCGTTTAGATATAAAACTTCATAAATTAAGCCTTCTTTTTAAAATAATTCCCCAAGCAGCTGACATGGTTATAACGACTTTCTTCATCTCTATCTTGCTAAACTGTTCAGTGCTCGTGAATATTTCGCACCATTCATCATTGATCTAAAAGAAAACAGATGAAGAATAACTTTAAACGTTTTTAATGACTGTAGTCCTACGTAAATGAAGTAGTTTCTTTTTTTATTTTTAGAACTACATCTCGGCGAGAAATAGACTGTATGCGAGATAACTAATAAGTAATTCGAAAAGGCATCGCCAGTTACAAATATGGCGCAGTAGTGGGAGGGTTTAGAAAACAACAACAGCAACGATCTGATCTCAGTCGCTAACAGACTGATGAACAGTGGTTGATATTCATCGCTTCGCGACCAGACGTGCACGACACTGATGATAATAATAATAATAATAATAATAATAATAATAATAATAATAATAATATAATAATAATAATAATAATAATAATAATAATAGTGTAAAATACAATAAACTGAATAAAACAAAAAGATAAGAAATTTGACAACTAAACGCGGGCAAAGAATCCAGTCTTTATATACAAATTCGGAGTTGATAACCGAATAAATAAATGTGGGAACGATGATAAATGAGACGTTAAAAGAGGATAAGTTGTTATACTGTTTCACCTGTAATTATAGGTTCGGCTAAACCATCCCCCCCCCTCAAAATGTGTCCAAAAAGGATGTATGCCCACTTTTTTGTAAGCCACCATATAAAGGTATTTCGTGTCTCGGTATCGACACGTTTCGTTCGGAAGCCCACAGATGGCGGTACCGTGCAACAGAGCAGCGTACATAACCCTGACGTCAGGTGTTTTCCGACATGGACGAGCTGTTTGGATGGGGGGTAAAGCCCGTCACGCTCTACAGATCTCTCACCAGCTACCTACTATCCTCGAACCCCGACAGCTATTCCCGTGGGAGCACGTGCCAGTCTGTTGTCAGGAGCTGCAATGTCGGCGTGGAAACCGATGGTGGACATTTTGAACACCTGTTGTAGTGTGTCCTGTTTTAGGTTTCTGATATAAAAAAGCAAAAAATTTTATCTAACCGAGTCTATTAAAAAAAAAAGGGGGGTATGCATTTCTGGGACGCCTCACACGCCAGTGATTTTCACTAGAAGGCTTATCCTTAGGAATGCTGCGCCCGGTTGTCATAGTAACGGTTTTGCTTTCTGAATGGTAAACATGGGACTCTGCCATGTTCTGTTTGTGGACATCAACGAGATATTGTTTTATTAAAAGAAAATTCTTTATAAAAAGAAAGTACGCAAAAATCATGCATCATAACTATAAAACATTTTTTTAAAAAAATAATAATCGATATATCTCCTACGTTATTTATTGATTACGTTTATCGTTATTGTAATTGGTTTAATATGTATTGTTTATTGTCGACTTACTGTAGCATGACGGGTATAAAATCTAAATGACACATTTTGCAATTTGTCTTATTTATTTCATTTGGATAATAATAATAATAATGAGTTATTATCATTTTAGAAAATCACTTGTTTATGGCCACGACAAAATTAAGTGAGAACGCCAGTTTTCTTTTTTCTTCTCTTTCTCTCTCTTAAAGACCGTCAATTTATTGGGAGGGGGCGGGAAACTTTACTAGAATCCATATGATTAGTAGTGGGGGGGGGGGAAATGGTTGGAGAAAATGCACACATTAAGGATCGGTACAAAGAAGAAAGGCAAACCACACAAATGATAGAAAGGAGCAGCCACACGACGAGCTGGAACGCTACATTCCAGCCCCCCCAACCAAAAATCGAAACAGCGACATTGATGGATATCTAAAGATAAGACTGCATAAAGATTTTATTAACATTTAAAAATGTTTGCAGAGAAAAGTCTGTTATGCAAATTATGCTTGAAGACTCTTCTTTCTGATAAGTGTTCGAATCGGACGGTTTTTCAGAAAGCGCATTTGCCGTGAAGCAGCAAGCATCTCTCGTATAGCGCCACCTATCGTCGGCTTGGCTGCGAATTACCCTGCCACCACCACCACCCGGTCCCTGGCGACTGTCGATCTTGTTCCAAGTTTCGTGTGTGTAGGGAGGCGGAGGCGGCCTCCATCAAGTCGCCTAAACGGTTTCGCCATCGAAAGACGAATTAGCGAAACGGACGTTTGGTCCGCCTAAGAGAGCGAGTCTGTGACCTGTTAACTCTCGGTAAGGTTTACGTTGAACAAGATGGACGGTGCCGGTCGGTTAGAGAAATCTCCTTCGCTCGCCGAACTTAGGCATAGCACAAGCGGAGAGCTCGATAAAGATCGACGGGGCTGGCACACTACCAGCCAGGGGCTGCTGCCAGTACTCGGCAGTTCCACCATTGACAGTGAGGAAAATCTATAAGCCTGGTCTGGGGACGGACGCCTGGCCTACTCAGAAATTACAAGACTAATCGAGCACCTAGCGTTTGGCAAAAAAGGATTTATTTCATTCCAGAGAATATCAACTTCCTTCTTTTAAATACGGCAATGAAACATTTCAAATTCCGACATTTATCCATATTTTCTAATATAATAAAGGCCTATACAAAACTAGAAATTCCGGTTTCTTTCACCAGACACAAAGACTCGTATGCACTATGATATCGTGCAGTAATTCTGGGTGTAACGACTCGGGACAGAGTTAGTTACTTTCTTAATTTAAAGGGAAACTCTGGCGTTTCCAGCAAAGTTCCGTGAAGCCGATCAGATTAAATAACAGGCCGGCTTGGAGTTTCGTTGGAGTGAGAGTCGACATTTAGGATCACACTGCGGAGAACGTGATGGATGTAGATCTACAGATGTGGTCAAAGTTATTGCATTCTCTTTATCTTTTAAGCACAATGTTCTGCTCTGATTAACTGGGAGATTAATTACTTTTCTTCAGTAAAATTGGATACTAACTGGTACCAAGGTTTTCATACGTAATATGCGATGTACTTATTATCGGTGTAAGAATGAAGATAAATAAATTTAAAATACACCTCGGGCAAACACTTTCCTGTTCTGTGAAATACAGTTATTCTGTGACGATACCAGTAATCGTATAATATACTACTTTGATCATCTCTTATTCAGGATATGTTGTGCAGGTTGATGATTGTCTAAGATGTTTCCTGAATGGACATCTTCGTATTATTCAATGATGCAAGACAACTGAAATTACGCAGCTTATTTTATAAAAGATTATATAATATTAATCATCTTTATAGATTTGGAGAACATAGGAGCGGCTGAACTGCACCGACAAAACTCGAGAATAAGATGTTCTCTAGTACTAGGCTTAGTTAAATTACCGATGATATTTGAGAAGCGTGTGCAAGAGCAATAAACGTGTAATCTGCAGTGACTTTCTTCCTCCCTGAATTCACTCTTCTATCCTTTAATTAATCTTAATCCGTAAACTCGGCCCTACTGTGATAAATAAAGAATATCGGGATGGCACTTCTTCGAATCCCAAGGTTGCCAGTCATGCTGCCATGGCTACCCCTCAAGAGAGACAGTAGATGTGGCAGGACCCTAAAAATCCCAGCTAAAATCCTACATTTTCGGATGTGGCAACAAAGCCAATCCCAACCGAGATTCTAACTAGGGCCCTCAACAGTTGGCAGTCCACTGGACTAGCTCGTCGCTCATTGAAGAATATCAAAGTAGGACTGTATGCGAATGTTCCGTAATATGAAATACTGTACAGTTTGAACTAATGAAAAGAGAGCGCTTATTGTTTATGATCTGCGTCAAAGGGATATATTCCATGCTATTCTTTTTTATATATATATATATATAATTTTTTTTTATATTGGGCTGTTGCCAGTAGGCAAACAAACATATACTATTAAAATACTTCTTTTGTGTGACTACCATTCTGTTACAGCTGTTACTCGGTCCATACTGGGCTTTCTACAGAGTAGATTCACCTATTACAGAAGTTTAGATTTACGGTGTATTTACTTTCTAATGTCATTTTCAAAAATATGTGTACATATAATGTTCTTTTTTCCGAGCAGAGAGGATAGTGGATTTGTGAGCTTCAGAGATGAACTCTTCTTGTCTGTTTATTTGTGAAGGGATCACAGACAAATTCTTTATTAAAAAAACACAGAAGGTTCAAATGGCTACAAAGGGAAGAAAAGCTCGCCGTTTATTGAGTTTACTTTAAAGAAAAACAACAACACATAACTGTAAGAATATCTTTTAGAAATGCGCCTGACATGAAATTTTTCTGTCAGATTAATTCAACCCCGCCCCCCCCCCATTATTGGGTTATTTTCCGTGAAGGATTACAAAATTGCGCGACGGGTTCCCAGATATCGCCTGATTATATCAAGAACGAGATTCCGAACGGGAGCGATAATAACAAGGGAGACAATCCAACACGGACATTCTTTATACGCTGGAGACTTTCTCTTCTTTTTCAACGATAGTTCTTCCCGGAGTTGGTGCTGTTGTTTCCCGACAGTTCGCTTGGTTTAGCACTTGAAGACTTACAATTTATGACTGTATTTAAAAAAAAAAACAAACAAACAAGGGATGGAGCGTTCTCTCTCTATATATTATTCTTTATGATATGGGCGACAATGGTCCGGAAGTAAATGTCTATAAAATTTGTTCAAAATAGATGTTTTTATTAAAATACAAAAACCAAATGAAAGAGATTAAGACGACAACAACTCAAAAGAATTTGTTTAACTAACTAAATAAGTAAATTAAAGGGATGGATACAGACTACGTTGGGGGGGGAAATTTACCAGAATTTTGCTAATCAGTAGGAATGCGACACCGTCGAAATTTCGCTCGTGTCTCCGTCTGAAGTAGAACCAGAATTCCGTTGGTTCTTGGACATACCCTCGTCCTCTCGGGGCTGCAGTGTAACGTAGCATTTAAACCAGTAGAAACCCGGGTGTGTTTGTGGAGAAATACTTAGTCGGATACCTCTAACTGTCGTCTCTCCCCCTGACTATGTGAGAAGTGCGTCCAGGTTGGCAGTTGAGCTGTTTTGGTTGGGGAGGGGGGCATACTCGCTAAGGAAGGTAATGGCGGGCCGAGTGTAGTTGACCGCGAAACACAAGAGCGGAGTCGCCTCGAGGCACCGGCAGGGAACTTCAGCTTACTACCTTCGCGAAGATAGCTAATTTTAATTATAACATCCTTTTCCTAAAAGATAAAGATTTTCTAGAGCTACTCGCGAATATATATACATATAATGCTGATTTCCCTGTAGAGGCCTGAGCCCTTGTAAGATGGACAAAGGGGCCGCCGTCCAGGCGAGATCTCGGAACAACATCGAGACCGAGGCTGGGGAATTTAGCGACGTTATCAGCCGGGCGTAAATTGGATTGTCGGGCTCAGTAGTAGAAATGGAGGCATATCATCAGCTGGCCCAGACACTCGGCCTGCTCCCACCGAGGTTTGTTTCTGGTGCGTGCAAAAGTCCGATGTTTTAAGTGTTGTCCAGATGGTTTGATGTTAGGTGTTTATTTCCTTGCGGTGGATACAGCGGCGACTGGCGGAGACAAAGACGGCGGGAAAGTGATATGTAGTTAAATAGATAAAGAGAAGGATACTGGAAAATCATATATGTATGTTTAGATAATAGAAGAGTTAAAACAATACCTGTATATATGCAGAAACAGAAATATGATTAAAGAGAGAGAGAGAGAGATGGAGAAAGAGATGACGTCAGTACAGAGAGAGAGAGAGATGGAGAAAGAGATGACGTCAGTACAGAGAGAGAGATAGAGAGAGAGAGATGGCGTCAATACAGAGAGAGAGAGATGACGTCAGTACAGAGAGCGAGAGAGAGATAGAGAGAGGAGAGAGATGACGTCAGTACAGAGAGAGAGAGAGATGGAGAAAGAGATGACGTCAGTACAGAGAGATAGAGATAGAGAGATGACGTCAGTAGAGAGAGAGAGAGCATATATTATGCGCAAACACAAACAATATGAACAGAATGAGTAAATACAACAGAGACACGTATATAATACATAAACAAAGAATTATTGCAGAAAATATACCAAAAAAGAAAATGAACACATTGTACAGTGCATTAGTGTTTGGTGGGTGAGCCCTTTGCTTTATATATATATATAGAGAGAGAGAGAGAACGTGACCCTTGTTTTCGTGATCCCATACAAGTTACCAAAGGATGGCTGTGGAATGCTGTTCCAAATATCCTGTAGCACTTTCCACAATTCATCCAAGGTGTTTGGCAGCCCTTTGACTTTCTCAGTAGCCAGATAAACTCAGTGATGTTCACATAAGGACTCTGTGCAGGCCAAGTCATCTTTGTGAGTGTTTCACCGGCCTCCTTAAGTTCCAGACAGATTTCCACCACAATGGCCGTACGCTCGGGGTCTTCGTTAGGTTGGAAAGTGAATCTCCACTCAACGAGATGTCTTCCTTAGGGCAGTGGCATGGTGAATGAAGACCTGCCTGTGCCTGTCGGTAGAGAGTTTATCTTCGATTTTATGCAAATCCCCGACATGCTCGGCTGATGTAAGACCCCGCACTTGTATTAATTCAACCCCACGCCTCACTGTAGCTGTTGTACGTTGATTGCTATACCGATTTACGGTCCGCCCTCAAGCCAACTTTCGCTGATGATTGACAAACACTTGGACGTGTATGAAGGGCATCTTCTTCTAGGTTTAGTAATCTTACTGTTTCATTTCTACTGCCCATTTCCGCTTTGCCGTTTTGTTGCCTCATCTGACCACTTCCCACTAATGTGCATCTTACAGATCTTGGAACACCCACTCTTGCAGCTAGGCCAGTAGCAAGATCTCCACTGGCTCATCGTCTATCGCAGAAAACATATCCCGAGATATTCAACGTTAAAACTCCGACTTCTGTATCTTTTCGTATGATATTTTTTTGCCCAAAAGCTATGATATTCGCCACACATTACCTGCACTATCACTTATTGCACTTTATAGTCCTCCTGCAGGTGTGGAACTTTGTGACTGCTTTCATGGCAACGAGTAACTTTGTTATTAACACGTGATTGTACTATTAAGCATTGCAATTTTACCCATGAGATGCGATTTTATCAGATTTCTTATTTGCATTTACACACAGTTTTTCTTCTATTTCTATCATTATATCTAATTGTGTGAGAGAGAGAGAGAGAGAGAGAGAGAGAGAGAGAGAGAGAGAGAGAGAGAGAGAGAGAGAGAGAGAGAGAGATGGAGAGAGAGAGAGAGAGATGGAGAGATGGGGGGAGAGAGAGAGACAGAGACAGAGAGAGAGAGAGAGAGGGGGGAGAGAGAGAGAGATGATGATGATGATGATGATGATGATCGACGAGTGGAAACAACAAAGGAAAATATTATGGTTCCCACATAGAAAAAAAAACTGTTTAAATGGGAAAGAAAATAGAGGAGTATAAATTGTTTTAATTCCATTCTTTTAAAATTAATGTTTGTTAAGTTAAACAGTCCGAATATTTTAATATTTTAAAAAAAAGTTCTTTGATTTCTTGTGTTTTCCACTTCCATAAATTTTTGGTATCGCAAGTGTGAGATTTTAATTGAAAATTATCTTTGGATTACTAACTTAATACAATTTTTTTTTAAAAAAAATCTCCGACTTTAGAAGCCATTTTTATTCATTTATCGACTCAATTCCCCATCTACATTCGTAATGGGTTGTAAATCCCATGACTACGTGCTGGATTGCAAACAAAGATTTTCTATCTTTTCAATATAAAGTGAAAATAAAACATCTGACTGCATCGGTATCCGACACATTTCATTCCACTACAGTAGACCCTGTAACAACTGCAAAATTCATTTTTATTGGGCTCGTTTTGGAAAGAGCAAACATTTATGGTACTAATTAAATTCTGCTTGTAAATAATTTTACATAAAACAGTGATGAAATGTACTGGAATCAAGAAGGAAATATATGACCAACATCTCGGTTATAATTGTTTCTCTAGTGGATTCTGCAATGGATCCGTATGACTGTCTAAGGGGAAACAAATGGCGTAATAAAATAAGATCTGACTTTCCCCCACATCGATGTACATTCAAGACAAATCTCAACTAGTTTTATTACAGTTCGAATAGTGGGAACATTATTCTTACTGCTAATCACGTGATTAATTTCTAGTTCATGATAAATCATCTACTGCATGTATCAGACGCCTGACCACTACTCTTCGCATTTCGCCAGCTACTCTTCTTCAGAGACGCAGTCATAATATGGGAGCACTTGCCAGCGATTAACTGAAGCCTCGTTGTACAACTTTTTAAAAAATCTGTTAACTGCTTGCACACCACGTCAGTTTTTTTTAACCTTATTTATGCCAGGGTGCATTTGCACCCGACTATAATCACTAGTTAGTATTTGTGTTGAACATGGCCGTTTTCATAAACACGCGTAGCGATATGGATTCAGGGGTGTGGCTTTGAGCCTCAATCTGGCATAGGCGAGAGGCTTCCACGTGGAAAACGGAGAGCCATAATGCTTTTCGATCACGAGGGATGGATAGCACTAGTTACGAGAAAGCTGCTTCAGATGTGAGTTAAGATAATGCTGCTATGGAGCAGCATGTGTGCAACTTTTGGACTCAGGGCGCTTTCCAACCGTCGTTGTCCAGGTATTCTCGACAGGTGTGCACTGCTCGTGCCACTCGTTGATGAAATCGTTTGCACAACTGCCAAAACTTCTCTTCGCCGCATTCAGCACATCTGTCGGCTGAACAGCTTTATTAACCAAGAACGGATAACTACCGTAGAACTTCAGCGTATTGACTTTCGGTTATTTGATGAGGGTGGGTGCAGAATAGTTAGGCGTTATTGTCATACCTCTCTTGTTTCCGTCCGGTATGGCACTCTTAAACCAGTGGTTCTGTTAGCTTGTTAGGCTTCCATTGTTCCCTGACCGCTTCTCGCCTTCATACGCTCGAGAGTGTGGATGATGTGGCGCATCTGATTGTCTGCATACACCCAGAAAGCCCCTCGGCCTTGTAGCACTCCAGGCAGGCTTAAGAGCTCATGCTATGCATCATACCTTAGGCAAAAAAACTCTGACCTCTGCTGTCTTTTTACGAGTTGTAGGGCGCAATGATCGGCAACCACTCCAGACTGCTGGTGCGGTGCGATAAACGCTAGCCGCTGAGGGAACTTAAAAAATACGTCCAATTTCTCTTAGCTTTTCGCCAACTTTGGCTCATCCTTTCAGTTCTTCTCTCGTTTTGTACAGTTTGTCCAAGGATTGTTCAAGATGATTTCTGGTAGTTACTTCACTGATCGGATTCTAGAACACAACAATCGTTGCATTGGTGTGCACGCGCCATTAATCGATTAGCTTCTATTTAGCGATGGAGAAACTGATATATTTTCACTGCCACCAGATGGCGGTAGTGATCTGCTGCAGACCTAAGGTGCAACGGAAAATGATTCTGAGTAGAAAAGGGTGGGGTTGATGCGGGAGGACGCCCACGTTGCACATGTGCACGGATTTTTCGTTACAGAGGGATATACAGGTGAGGAAGGCCCTGCGTGTCACAGCCCCTATGACGCAACCCGTGTCGAGTAATCATCGAAGGGCATTGTGGCGATCCATTCAAACGTCTGTCTCACTGTCTGGTATCGAATCTTTACCGGTAAAATACGAAGTACCCGTATACCATAATCATAAGGCTGATTAGTTCTGAATCCAGTCTTTTGCTTAGGATTCGTAGCCAATTCATGTTCCCGGTGCACGTTGAAAAGTATCCTGAATGTTGCCAAAACAATTTAAATACGTACCTAGTTTCGAAAAAAAAAACAAACAAAAAAATCTGATGACGTCATAAAAACCTCTGTGTATCTCGAGCATAATGACGTACACTCAGCTTCGATGTAGTACACGTGATGAATAAATTATGCAATTAACGTTTTGTAATCAGCTTTAGTGCGCATAACAAAACTTGTAGGTGCATTTTCCGATGTCTCGTCGCGGCCATGTTCTGTTTTTTTAACATGTAAAATTTCCGTGAGGCCTCCGAGCAGCCATTAAGAAAACCCATCTGGCTCCTGAAGTTGGTGCTTTGGTCAAAGCCGACTCGTTCTGAAGAATAAATCCAGGTTAAAGGGAGATAAAAAGTTGTTATTACTGTGTTTGAATAATTAAAAAAAAGTAAAATCAAGTTACTCTGGCAGGATGCCGATATAATTGCGGTATTTGAATCAGTAACATTAAAGTAGATCCTGATGCGATTTGCCAAAGAGTTATTACAGATACCTATACTGTAAAGTTAGAAGCATTTTGAAAATGCATGTCTCGAAGCCAGCGAGATCTATATTATTCTGATTTCCTGTATGTTAATAATATAAATCACTGGCTGAGTCCATTTTGGATTACATGGCTCAGGTACTGAGCTTATTAAAAACAGTGCTGTGATTTTAGAGTGGAAATTACTGCCGAATCCTTTTCCAGTACCATTGGCTGTAAAACTACAGCTATCTGTGTATGATCCTAGTGGTGGTTGTGGGGCTGTCTGCGAACTCCGTTAATCTTACAGACTGTTGCCGAATTGTGTCTGACATCAGTTCAACTTCCATATCTTATTTGACCGGAAATAATCTGATCGCATTAAAATTGCACTTTTTTTTTTTTTCAAAAGAAGGAAGAACCTAAATACGAAACGGTACCAAATGTGCTTACAGTAAAAATCCAGTGTGAACCGTAAAGATACGGTGAACGTTAAAGTACCACCAGCAGCTTCCCGCCTGTCATTGAAATACATGGGAGCGGGCTGTAGATGGCGCGATGCAAGCCATCACCACTGTAAGCAAATTCATGTGCTTGGGTTTTGTGGTCGAGAAAATGTCGCCAGCAGCCGCATCTTCGATACTTGAAGATGCAACGAAAAGCAATAGACGCGGTATTAGTTTTTCAAGAGCTGCTTGCTAGGGTGGCTGGTAATATGCGCGATCTCATTCATGCAGCGAGACTGGAGGTTTCGGCTGTCTGGTTTGGTTTATGGACGTTCCTGTGGCAGTTCGATTGGTACAATCTTTACTGGGGAGAAACGTATAGAATTACAATCTATTTCAGCACGCATCGATAGCGATTATAAGAGACTTAAGATAAGCTATTGGTTAAATATTTACTCGGCCGGATAATGCAACAGGAGCAAATATTTCTTTAAAAAAAACAAACTGACAAGACGCGCACTTCTTTGTAGAGGTGAGGGAAGAGGGTCTTCAGATACGTTTAACGGTATCCTCGGTTTGGTTTAGTTAGAGGTATTTCCCCACAGTGAAATCGAGTGCTGCCCTTGGCAACGACACGTCATTCCTACAATTCGCCCATTGGACAAACGAAGTTTCGTAGACCACGTGGTGCTCACGCGGTCGCCATTAAAAAGTGCGGTGTTAGCTCTGTTGATGAAACTGAACTTTAGAAACGATTCCAGTTTTGAAAACGTATGAGCTGCTTTACTTTAATGACTACACTCAAAGAAACGAAACACGAAATTATTTAGATATTTGTCATTTTAACAGGGTTAAATAAGGCAACATTCTGTTCGGGAGAGCATCAGAGAAATCATCTGAAGTTTAGTTCTGTATGTCTTAGCAAAAAAAAAAAAAAAAAACTTTCTTCGTAAATATAGTATTGAGAGTAGGCTGTAAAATAGGGTATAATAAAGGTATAAGTGGTATGTTTGATTTTTTTTATTTCTCTTTTACATTGTCCAATATAAACGAGTTTACTTCACGAGCGATCTCGTTGGCCAGTCTCGCAGTATCCGTCACTGACTTCCTAAAACGCAAGCGCCATAGGGTACTTATTGCCTCGCACTATCTGCCTGGTCTGTGGGAAAGTTCGTGTGAAAGAAGACAGATCATTTACATCTTTAAATTTTTTTTTAATCTGAGTCCATTCGTAGCTGATGCGTAACTTGGCAAATGGCGTTTTCCGCTTCTACATTTGTTACGGGTAATACGCTTACAGCTTATTCTGAAGGAACGTTTGATCTTATCTCCATAAGTCTGTATTATAAAGGAATGGAACGACTTATTATTATTATTATTATTATTATTATTATTATTATTCAGAGTTGAATATGAAAGAAGTAAGTAAATGCAGTTAAAATATTATGACCGCGGTTTATATAGGTTAGGGGTGGGGAACCCTTCTCATGGTAGGGGCCATATAGATATTCATCAAAATATTTGCGGGCCACAGGCTACATTAGAAATAGAAATAGAAAAATATAAAATAAAAAAAGACATATAAGTAAAAGAAACAAGCAAACCACAACTGACCTGAATTTCAATGCGATGGTTGAGATTGTTTTTCCGTGACTAGCTGTGGGATGTCAGGTGGCTGTGACAACGTTGCCATTCACAGCTGGTTCTCTAAGTTCACATCTGTCAGTCTGGAACGGTAGACGGTCCTTTGCCAGAGAAAGTTTTCAAAAGTACTGCTCACAGCGGCATCTGGTTCCAAATAGTGATGCCGTTTCCAAAGGTGTGCTTTCTCACAGTTGGGTACTCGTCGGCGTTCACGTTTTGCTCATGGAATTCCAGAATATCCACGTTGTTGTGTGCTTTTGGCGTTGAGTCGACTGTTGTTGCGCAGCCCAATGGTTTCCAACTGCATGCGCTCTGGCCCTTTGGCTGCGACAACGTTGAATGGCGTTGCAAAGATGTTCGGATCCTGTTCTTTCGTTTTGACGTCTTGAAACCGCTGGTCAAACTTCTCCAGCAAGTATGCACACACACTGCCGCATACTCCGCTGTTGAAGCAGGATTATGTTCGCGAAGTTTGTGGGGGGGGGGAATGCCCTGTATTCCCCTTCTGAAGTTGTCCTTGCCACAAATTCGGTTTTGCTTCAAATGATTTAACATAAGCCGGTTGGCCCCCTTGCAGCTGCACATTGAGCTCGGAGAGATGTTGCGTAATGTCAACCATGAACGCCAGGTCACAGAGCCACCTTTTGTCACTTAGCTCAGCCACTGGTTTCCCCTTTGTGTGCACGAAACTTTTCACTGCCTCCCTGAGTTCGTAAAAATGCCATAAGCATGTTGTCCTTGCTCAGCCAATGCACTTCACAGTAGTACACCAGATGTCCGTGGTCAGCCTCCAGGCCTTTCAGTAACTCCTTGAACTCTCCGATGTTCAACCCTCGGGATACGACGGTTGTCATCACATTTTTAAATCACAGCTGGTGGATTACGCAGTGACAAATAACCAAATTACTTGGATCAAGATGGAGACATGTCATTTCCTATTTTACTAGTGCTACCAAACTCCCTCTGGGGCACCGTCAGTTGTCACACCACTCAGTTTTTCGAGAGACAAATCATTAGTCTTTCATCGCTGTCAAAACCTTCTCAAAGATGTCTTCACCTCTAGCAGTGTCGTTCATGGCAACCAAGGCTAGCAACAGGTCCTCTCGTGTTTCTAAGTCGTCTGTAATTCCACAAACGAAAGTGGCCAGCTGGCTTGTGTTAGTTATGCCAGCTGTCTCATTCATTGCGAGTAAGTAAAACTCGAACTTGGAAGCGGACTGTTTCAGAGACTTCTCAACTTCTCATGCCATGTCACTGATTCGATCCGACACAGTCCTGCAAGACGAGCTAACGTTCTGGAATAACTTTACCTTTTCTGTGACTATTAACTCTGCAGTAGCAACCATGCACTCTTTCACAAATTCTCCTTCAGAATGCGGCCTCAGCCTTTAGCGACGAGTTCGCTAACCACGTAACTGGCCCGTGCGAACCTATCCATCTCCTTTCGGGGCTTGGAAAACGTGGCTTTCTGGGCATCCAAATATCTTCTGAACGCTTGGGTTTTCTGAGTTCGCACAGGTCCTCGAAAGGCTTCATACTGGGGGTGTTTGGTAGCATAATGTCTCTTGAGATTCTCTTTGTTGAAAACAGCGAGAGAGCTTCGTTACAGATCAGACACACTGGCTCGCCCTTCACATCAACGAAAAAATAATTCTGTCCATTTGTGTTGAAACACATGACGCTCATCATCGACTTTCCTTCGCTTCGCCATTTTCAAAGATAGCTAACCTCAATTCCAACCCTTTGGTTGCTAGGGTCAGTGACACGTACGTAGAAATTGAGAGAAATTGCGCAACCCGTAATTTAGGTTTACCATTTAAACTTGAAGTGATGATTACTTTCCATCAAAGGTTCACTGGGACAGACAGTACAGATTGGTAAAGTCCGTCTTCCCATGGCATCGATGACTACGACGAACCTCAGAGAGTATCTACCCGTACTTGTTGTTGTTTTTTAATGCTTCTGAACTTAATTGAAATCTGAATACAGCAGAAGGTACCCATTATTAAAAAGGAACGGCCTGGTGTTTACGGAACGTGGCTGTCAGAGTGAACTGAGAATACTTCCCAGGTGAAGACGTTCTGTGTGTTTTCCGCATGGACCGATCAGTATCCCAATAGAGTTTCTAAAAGCTATAGAATAAACATCTCTTGGAATTCTTGCTAAGGATGTAAATTATCAACTAGTTAAGATTCCATGACCGACAACAGACATAGATAAGTATTAATGAGTGTAATTATTCCCCATTGGTAACCATTTTTCCCTTCAGGGGGGGTGGTGGTGGAGGAAGAGGGGTTGCATGAACCCCTGTTGTCTAACTTCTTTCTTGTAGCCATTGAAATATCAGGGATCATCAACAAATATACGCGTCATCTTTAATTGGATGTAAGCTGTTGAAAGCACAGTACCAGAAACTGTTGCGAGCATCTGTAGTAACCGACTCGTCCGACTCCCGGTAGCTGGCGTCTGATCGGCCACCAATACCTGTCTTCCTGCAAGATGACCCCTCGACCCCCCCTCCTCCCTTCTCGCTCGGTTTTTGGCCTGCCCGTTCGGCGCAGAGAAGAAGGAAACGTTAAGCCACAGTGGCGGGCCAAAAAATTCTCTGCGGACAGCTAATCTCCGTTCCCATCACGCAGACAGCGCGCCATCCGCTTACGCGAACATCTTCGGCCGTTGCCGGAAATGCGACCGCCGTTTCCCCCATCTGTTTTGCCCCGGATGTCGTAATTCGGTTTGCTCCGCGCTGTCGTGACGCGAGCGGTCACGCGGACGTCCGCCTTCTGTTTAGTTCTAGCGTGGTAAAGAAAATCCCCTAGACGCGCGGGGGAACACCCAGATTACTTCCTTATCCCTTCTGCCCCATTAAAAACGAAGCATAAGGAAACGACCGCCCATGATTTCATTTTGAATTTTTATGCTGACTTCGCATTCGCGAACAGCAGTTGTCGTTTATTCGAAGAAAATACACACCGCTAAATAAACGGACAACAGGCGAGGAAGAAGACTGGCGAACACGTGTGTTTTAAATTGGTCACCTGACCTGGTGAAAAGCACGTGTCAGTGGACAAAACCGCACTGGTCATCAAAGTTACCATAAGTAATTCCGCATGAAAAGCCTCGTCTGCCGAGATTACAGCGCATCCAAAACCGTTATTTTTCTTGTGAGATTTTGTAGTTAAGAGCGCGAGTTGGGGAAAATGGGACCGAACCTTTTGTTCGGTGCAATTTTGTTTTACTTTAGGTGCTTAACTCGAGAAAACGAGTCGCATTTCCTTTAGCAGGAGCAATAGGTTGTGTCATGGTTTTAAACCGGTATTGAATTAACCGAAAAGGCAGAGAATTTCGGGCTGTTCTCATTGCGAATAATATTTACAGAAGTCTTTCTCAACAGTCAGATAAAAACACATTATTAACTCATCCGCTCCAGGTCGCTTAAGAAATGCAATTATACGATCCATTAACCTACGACTGCGTCATTACAATACACGGTAATTTTTTTTTCTAAAATAACGTTTGATGTTTTAAATCTTTAAATATTTCTTCGAATATAACCTTTTAAACTTATACTGAAGCTTACGGGAGAATCTTCTCTTTAATATTTCGCAAGGAATTATGAAAGGTTTAATGAAGTAGGCATCAAGATCATTAGTCATTTACTTTTTTTGACACGTATAGCAATACAAATCGTGTGGATATCTCTTAGACTATTGGCTGCTAATTGCGTCAGTAAAACGCAGTATATCAGGGTTACCTCGATCTCTGCCTATCATCGTGACAACGCCACCTACAGTTAATCCCAATAACCAAGTCAGCGTGAGACAAAAAATTTGTGAAGCTCTCATGGGGGGTATTGTCGTGGCATAGACAATTTATAATTAGGTTCTTAAATAGTATTCGTTCAGAAAATGAGGGGAAATAAAGGTTCTCCTCAAAACGGATAATAGTGACTAATGAGTTTAATTATTTCGAAGTTAGCCTCGTGGTAAAGAAAAAAAATAATAACAAATACCGGCAACTTAACAAACGAGCAGAAGGTTCCAAGATGGATTAATTCTTTTTGATCTTTGTGCGAATTATAGGCTTATTTAGTCGAACTTCTTTTAAAAAAAAAGAACATCAATACAAAATTTTAATTATTTACTTGTTTTCCTGGTAGTAGTATCGCGCGCGCACTCTCACACACAGAGAGATTCGGAGAGAGAGAGAGAGAGGAGAGAGAGAGAGAGGGGAGAGAGAGAGAGAGAGAGAGGAGAGAGAGAGAGAGAGAGAGAGAGAGATGGGGAGAGATGATGAGAGAGAGAGAGAGATGATGATGAGAGGGAGGGAGAGAGATGACGTCAGTACAGAGAGAGAGAGAGATGATGATGATGATGAGAGGGAGGGAGAGAGATGACGTCAGTACAGAGAAAGAGAGACTTGTATACATTTACTTGCTCTTGTATTTTTTCGTTCATTATTTATTCTAACTATTTTTTCCCTTCTTTTAGTGTCCAAAACGTTAGGCTAGGAACAGTGCACTGTTCAGAAGGTATTTAGAAATGTTCATGGCGATTTCCTATCAGTAACGTACTTGCAGTTGATTCCTCTTTTATAAGAGCCCTGTGTGAATCGCGTTACGACTTGTAATTGGTATCTTCGGCCTACAACAGATATTACCGAGAAGACAAAAACTATTTGGTTCAATAAGTTATCTACTTCTTAATAATGTAAATAAATTATTTATAGTTTACAAAAACAAATCAATTACTTGCGCACTTTAACTTATTTGAACACGCATTTTGCATTTTCAAATTACGCTTAATATACATGAATTAAACTAAACATTTCTGATAATAATGAACCCATTCTTTGCAACTAAATATTATGCTTCATTTTCATGAATTACACATATGTGACGAAAAACAGAGTACTATACGTCATACTAATTATTTAAATTTAAAATAGCGCTAATTTTCATAAATCACACATTTGTGATGATAGTGTAATAATCATATACACAGTCTAATTTTGTGTCTGTATTTACACTTAAGATAGTTTAAAACAAATCTTTGTTTTATTTGTTCAGAAACAAAAAAAAAAAGATGAAGCTAAAGTTTTTAATAAATTAAAACCTTCCCTTGACTATTAAAGGAAGCGAAGAGGAAATATAGCTGTTGTCATCGAAATTGATAAGGTATAAATGCTAACTCAGAATATAGAGAAAACAAAATGAAACTCACTAATTCAGTTTAATAGTTTTTTTAAGGTTAAAATAACAATAAAACATTAAAATCTAATTTCCTTTTAGGAGAATGCCAAAAAGTCACAGACAAAATGGAATTCGATATACAGGAATACCCCGACTTACGTAAGATTCGACTTACGTATAGCCTACTAGAATGTAACCCCTACTTAGGTCGGGGTGTTCCTGTATACAGAATAAAAAAAACCCAGCAATCTGCTGCCGTTAGTACCCAATGAAAGGAAAGATGAAGCATTGAAGCTCCAGACGAACTGAAGAAAAAATGAGTTCTCTAAAAGCTCGATTTTTGCTCTGCGACTTTGTACTAATTTAAATTGAGGCAGGTGAATATGGCATGCGAGGGGCAATGGAAACTATAACGGTCAGTATGCCACACTTGTAGCTGCAGCTTCTTTGCTGCTGTTGTTCGAGTTGGACTTCCGAACGAGGTTCTTTCAATGGCATCGCATCCCGTAAAGACAAGTGGCCTGTTCTCTGTCGAGTCCTCCTCGTTACTGAGAGATGTTCGTCGAGCCGACAAACGGCCCGGTCCCCCGACACCGTGGGCCCCAAGGACCTGGGAGATCTCTCTCACGTCGGACACCAAGGAAATGCGGTACAGCTGTTTCACGCTATGGCGATCATCAGCGACAACTCTCCTCCGACCCCAGCCTGGGATCGAACCCGGTACAGGAGCAACGGTCCCCTTACGGAGCTAACCCGCTACCACCTGCCCCACCGGGCCGGCTTTGCTGCTGTTGTTGCTTGTTGGTTGTGCAAAGAGACAAATGTCAAACCGAGCCTGCTTAAAAACACGGCAGACAGAACGGTAACATGCGCTGGTCCAGACACCGTAATAAGACCAGAAAAGTGTGGCTATAATGGAAACGTTCATGGTGACAAGAAAAATCTGATTTATGCGCTACAGCGGCTTGGACAGGTTATAAACGGATGCACATTAATCCCAAGTGCGTCATAAGATTTCCAGAGAGCTCCTGACGAAATTTAAAATAGAGTTTCCTGTTACGAACGCAGGTAGATTTATGCATCTTTATCGTGGATTTATGAAAGTACTAACCCTCTGAGGATTAACGAAGCAACGGCATTTGGACTGAAGATGAATTAGCAGTAATCTCTTGGCAGCGAATGACAAATGATTAATTTTGGTTACTGCACGAAGGCAGGTTAACTACAAATAAATCTCATAAAATCAATTTATTAATCGACGAGTACCATTTCTCTATATATATGACGATGACCAGGTTAGTAGTTGAACTTGGCAGAACTTCAAGGCGATGATAACTTCTGTACGGTCAATTCTGTTCCCAATTCTTCAGAACTTTATAGTGCACCGCAACAGGAACAACGCTGACCAAAACGAAACATTCTCACTTCTTCTGATATTATTTATTTATTGATTGATCACAAAGCATGGCTGGGTTTTGATTAATAACCCCCTTACACTGTATGTAGTTTGTCGTGCTTTCATATCGACTGAACCCGTGTCAGTCTCTCTTTAAATCTGGCCACACTCCGAAAGACCTATAACACTATACTGAAGGATCCGCCTTTTGTGGCCATGGTGATCTTACACACTGATTATCTGCCCACATTGGCGTCATTAAACATGGTCACATATCAAATATTTCAATTTCATTTAAATCCATTCTCTTATGATGGTAGCCAAAATGATATGATAGAGTGCTGGAAGCAATGATCTAAAAAGAAGACAAAATACTATAAAATTGCAAGCGTCTAGTATAAAATGTATTTGAGCTAGTTTTTTTCAGATCTAAGTTAGTTGCAGGCATTACAACCGAGCGTTGATTATTTTTTTGCTATAAATGATGCTATAATCACCAAAAGACATGATATGGTTGTCGTACATCAAATAAAATAGAGCTGATTAACCGCATCTCTTATAGTTCTTCCATCTTATTGGAAAAGTAGAAAATCTGCACTCAAAATGTTAAAAAAAAGCTTAGATAAAAATATACATTTTTATCAGATTTTCTTTCGTAAATAACACGTCTTATTCACTTTACGTACACAGTACAAGTGATATTCTTTTCGGAATTTGTCTTAGTTTTCTCTACTCTTTGCAAATTCTTTCTCATAAGCAAGTTCAGCTTTTAAAATTTTTTAACCTAGTTTAATTAATTAATTAATTAAACTTTGTTTTATCATTCACTTTATGGAAATTTGGTATTAATTCATCAGTCATGTCCACGTTTTAAAATATTCTGTAATTTTATCATAAATAATTACTGTAGGTGTCCGTATAGATTCTACATAACAGATTTCGAACATAGGTACAGCTTAGAATCGTTATCTTCCTGTTGTATTCCATAGGGGTTTACGAAGGTATTCATAATTGTGTGCTGTGTGGATACCTCTTACAGCAGTACTTTACATTTACCAACATCGGAATTTTAAAACAATCACCTGTATAAAAGAACCTGCCTTTGTACGATGGACCTACATAATTCTACTGTGCCAACTGCAGTTGTCTGGTTTTCTTTTTAAATTTTGCATATAGAAACCAGATGAAAACTTAACCCACCGGTGAGACGATTAAAAGTAATACATGCAGGTGATTGGAAAACTTGTATGCCAAGAGATTATCGATAGTGTCATCTAATATCGATTTTATAACTGACTTTCTACATGTTGATTGGAAAACTTGTATGCCAAGAGATTATCGATAGTGTCATCTAATATCGATTTTATAACTGACTTTCTACATGTTGATTGGAAAACTTGTATGCCAAGAGATTATCGATAGTGTCATCTAATATCGATTTTATAACTATGACTTTCTACATGTTAATTGGAAAACTTGTATGCCAAGAGATTATCGATAGTGTCATCTAATATCGATTTTATAACTATGACTTTCTACATGTTGATTGGAAAAATTGTATGCCAAGAGATTATCGATAGTGTCATCTAATGTAGATTTTATAGCTATGACTTTCTACATGTTGATTGGAAAACTTGTATGCCAAGAGATTATCGATAGTGTCATCTAATATCGATTTTATAACTATGACTTTCTACATGTTGATTGGAAAACTTGTATGCCAAGAGATTATCGATAGTGTCATCTAATATCGATTTTATAACTATGACTTTCTACATGTTAATTGGAAAACTTGTATGCCAAGAGATTATCGATAGTGTCATCTAATATCGATTTTATAACTATGACTTTCTACATGCTACCACTGAGTTAAAAAAAAAACAAACAACTGATAAACGAAACTGAAGCCTTTTTAGATGATATTCTACAAATATAAGGATTAAACAACTGGATAACTCGAAAATATGGAAAATGCGCAATTTCACTGTTGGATTTTCGCATTGACATATTCATGGGTAACGTATCAGTCGTGGAAATCGTAAATCAGGCATCGAATTTATAATTTATATGTTGGAAAAAAAAAACTAATTCAAGTTACACACTTTTCAGTAATTTTATTCCCTTTTTCTTTCAGTAAAATGCTGTAGTATTATTTTGCCATCGTTACGCAGTTTCCCTTTTCTGTAACTTTCTGAAAAGCGGGAGAAATTCTTGCATCCGTCACACCCTAACTGAACCGTTGTGACGGAAACAAGTGACCCAAACTGACGCCCAGTGTTCAGTAAATGCCTATCCGCTATTTCTCAGAGTAGTGGGGGAGAACGGGTACGTAAACCAAGACTGATTAAAAGGAAAAGGAGACACCACCCCGATAGCTCCCAGACTACGAAAGTATCTCTTCACCTTCGGAGAGCCGAGTCCACAACGACAGATAATAACTTCGAGATTCTTCCACGCTTAGATCAATCAATATCGTCTACTCTCAATCGATCCTATTGAACGCTAACACTTTCTGTAATTCGTTTTTTTTTTATTTGTGATTTATAATTTTTCGAAATTTCTAATACTGAACGTAAATGAAGCAATAATTGTAATTTAAAAAAAAAAATAGACAAAAGTAAGATTCAGGCTAACTTTTACAACAACAACAAAAAAATTCCAATATCAGTAGATTTACCTTCACAACCAACGCAAGACTCCACAAAGAAAAACAGTTACAATAATATTCATACCTTCGTCCCTTAAAAAAGGATATTTTCCAGACGTTAATTGAAATAGGTTTCGATACCAGTTACGTAGGTAATCTGTTTGTTTGCTTGTTTCTTTCAGAATATATAAGGCTTTTTTAAAAAAAAAGACGACGGAGTCCGCTGTTAATGAGAGATTTTCAAAGAATTGAGGACGAATTCTTGTAAGTTCTGTTTTTCTTTTTGTTTTGTTTGTTTCTTAGATTCAGTGCTGCAATTACATAAAGGTAACACACGCAGCAGACATCAGCAGAATGATACTTCGAGTTTAACGTAGGTTTCGGTTTTTGTTTTCTTTCTGTATTTTGTGTTTCCACTCCAGATGATTTACGACCTTTTCAAAACCATATAGAACATGACGGAGTTATTTGCATAAACAGAAGTAAATTAAACTTTAAAAGATCAGGAATGTTACTGATTATGTGTAAAGAATGAAACAATTCGTCGTCTCCCCCCCTTATTATTCTTGTTCTAAACAGTATACACGTCCATACTTGGTTTCGTTGGCTTAATTTCGATTAGTTTCTAGAACTACTACTGCGTTGCCGGTAAATGATAGCGATGTACGCCTTCCTATACATAATCCATCATGACCTAGGCTACAGAAGAAGAACAATGCATTCATCTAAGCCCAAGCCAATGAAAGCAATCTCTTAATACGTAACTAAAATTATACCGAAGAGAACAAGATTTTGTAAAAATTATATTTGTATCATCAAAAGAAACAAGGCGATTTGTTAGACTAATTTGGATATCAAGTGCTGACCAACATTATCGTACCACCACCACCACCTTATATTTGAAAACAAAATATAAAATTTTTCATTTGTGAGCTACGATGTAAAATATAGTAACTTTTACATAGTAAGCATTGCTTTGATATTTGTTAAGCATTTTTTCTGTTGACTAAACACCTTTAAAATGATGATTTTTAATTTATAGATTAATAAAGTAAAAGTAATATAATGCAAGAGAAATACATAAAAGATAAATCAGAGAAAAGTAATGTTAAACATTATATGAATCTTGGCAAAATTACCTAACAAAAATATAATTTTTTGGTGATGCATAATTTTTAATACCGTATATTCTGATAACTGTGCATCATCCTAAAATTCTAAGTATGATAGCCACTTCAAAGGCTTAGTACATCAAACTAATTAGTAAACATTATTTAATTCTGTTTTCTGTACATAACATATTTTCACTTGGCATTGTGTAATATATATAAGAAATTAAAAGTCTAAGATGATCACTCGGTCTACTTCTATGAGATTTTATCAGTTCACTGAATACATTTTTTCAGTATTGTAAAAAGTGGTTTAAAACAATAGTTTTCTCTTTTTAGAGTGTAACGTGTATGAAGAATAAATATTTAAGTTGTTCCAATTGCCTATGGAAACTCAGGCTTTTGGTACTAACATAACTATAATAGGACTCACTTTTTACGGCGTAGGAATCTCTACTTTGTCTGTATTCTGCACACGTGATCTTGTAGCAGAAAACACAATGGCACTACTTATGCGTCGTGTCGACAGTTTTTTTTATAAAAATGAGCAGCTCGATGATAACCAAAAAGAATCTTTAATACTGGCGCTAACGGTTGATATCTGGATTGAGTGTTTTTTCCTTCCTGGTGCCGAGTATATCCAAAATCTGCATCATTGGTCTACTTATCAACTGTGAACATCTTTCACGGGTGATTGAATATTCACATTTACATTCCTTCGCACTGCAGTACTTTTGTTTCATGCCAAATCAATATTGATTTTCACCTTCTCAAGGTTTCTTTTCTGGCCAGTTGTCGTTCCCTGTTATTCTATAGTCCTTGCCGAGAAGTCAGTCAGCAGTAATATCCAATATTGTTTTTTTTTTTTTTTTCCTTCCTGAAGAGCGTGCTTTTCCAAAATTTAAATTACCTCCGAGGATTGGAAATTATCGTGTAATGGTGCAGTAATCACGTGGTTCGCTCGTATCGATCCCAGACGCGCTACACCGTGTGCCGTTTCTTATGGTCGAAGGTATTTTTGAACTCGTTCTAACCGGCATAACTCCGGGAAGTCTTGGAAACGACGCAGATTCTCTCTGCTACACCGCCTGCTTTGTAGACCATTTGCGGAAGTTCATTTCTTTCGTTGGAGATCTGTTTGGATGCATACCGCAGACTCTTAGACGATATTGTTGGAGGGAATGAGGGTTTTTTTTTTCCCGCTGACGGCTGCAGCAAAGTCTATGGTCATTATTCGTTATTCAACACGGAAGTTTCTCGCGTACTGATCAATAAAGTCTCTTTCTCTTTCTCTTTTTTTTTGTGTGCCATGAACACGTTTAACTTCAAGCGCAAAGGTATTGGGATTGCATCTCACCCCTTTTATAAGATAACTCGGAAATTTTTAGCAATTAAAGAACCGCAGACTTTAGTAAAATCTATTTTATTCAACGCAAAGCAAGAATAACCATAGCAAGATTTTGCAATTCGCACTTACGGTCAATTTTAGTATAACTTTGGTTTTGTTGAGGTTACTTTGATTTTCGTGTTTTCACTTGTTTAAACTGAAGTTTAGGCTAACAAGAAACACAAGACTTCAACTCTCTCTTGTTATTTAAAGAAGCACTTTCTAAATTTTGCTTTAAATTTTTTTTTCCCATAGTCTATCGTTAAAACGTAGACAGGGTCCCCTTCTTTATTCATGATTGCATATCCAGCGTTCACCCGTCACTTGGTTTGAACCGTATTTATGCGACCGTTTTTGCATGTTAAACGAATTTCTCATGTTCTCATAAGGTTGTAAATTGCTTCGCATGAAGCTTTCACGTTTCTGCGTGAGAGTGAAACTACTGCCAACTATAACTGAAGCTATGTAGACGTCCATTTATTGATACTAGTAATGAGCTCTGCTCTCCTGTTTTCCTTGAGCAGGAAAAATTTTAAAAAAAAAAAACTGTTTATTCAAAAATCAGAAATTTTACCTTTATGTTGCAATATTTAAATAGCTATAATTCCAAATTGTGAATGAATATTCAACTTGGAAATGTCGAATGAACAAATTTGTGCATGTTCTTGTATGAATTACATATACCAGAATAGCAAACCTTAAGAATTTAGGATCTACCTGTACTAGGTTTCATTTAAAATGAGAATTATTACATTATTTCAATTTATAAATTGAAGGTAAAAACACTATATTAATGTTTGGAATGAAAAATCGGACTTAAGAATAAATTTGGGAAATTCATATGTATGTTTAAAGCTATTGTGAATAATTATTCAAATAATTAAATGTAGCAACATTTTCTTTTCTGCGTATTCTTTGGTTAGCAGTTTAAGGTAAGTGAGATTACTTCATTCTTTTAGACATTTAGCTTTTAAAATTATTATTATTATTATTATTATTATTATTATTATTATTATTATTATTATTATTATTATTATTATTATTATTATTATTTCAAATCTTCAGAAATAAGCACCATGTCTTTGGTTACCAGGTCAACCGAAAACGATTGCACTGGATCGCTAGTCTTTAGGAATTTTTGCTATATTCTTGAGGTCCCAAAGATAGCTACGTTTTCGAGAAGATAAACATTTCAGTCACCTGAAATCCTTTAAAGCCATACTCTTCATTGACTTATCCAATACTCTTGTAGTCCTGATCGCGATGGATGGATGCTACGCTTGTCTTCGACTGCCACATGTTATTGCATCCGATTTGCAGCTGAACACGTTCGTACATCTCTTCCCTCTTTTGTCAAACACACACACACACACACAGACACACACACACACAGACACACACACACACACACACACACACACACACACCACACACACACACACAGGGAATGGCGAAATATATCAGCTAACAGGATTTGTTCGGCCTATTCTTAACAATGATATTGGGTTCAGTATGTTTGGCAGATTTGTGTGTATGAACTTGGGAATTCAAAATTACGGTCGCTTTATTAATGCCTGCATCATGTTTATGCTCGTATAAGTTATAAACAGTATCAGTTATTATTAAAATAGTCAGAAAATACTTATATAACGTATCTAGGTTCCGTATTTGGAGAATGTTCTTCTTCAGGAATACGTAAAAAACACAAACACCCCGTTCTCTTTACAGCAAACTTTAGAATTTCTTGGCGTAACGAAAACCTGTGTTTAAACTAGGGAAAACAACAACAACAACAACAACAACAACAAACCATCCCCGAGATTGTTCGAGACTCATCTGCTGACAGTGTATTGGGGGGAGCTTCGAGAACGATGGTGCGTAGTCATTGACGACAAAATTCCCCTCAGATAAGCAGCCCGGTCGCTTTCTCCGATGCAGGAAGCCACTGAACGTGGACTCTGAACGGTTCGAGTTTCGTGGCTCGTACTCGTCCATCGCCTCCCGGAAGCTGGGTCTCCTGGTGGTTGTAATTTCTTGTTTTACTGTCGATGTACACGGACTGTTCCCCCCCCCCGAACGTCAAACAAACAACAAGGAAACCAAGAAAATGTTGTTTTTTTTTTTTAAATGAGACAATTTCCGCATATTTTAAATTTAAGAAAAAGAACAAAATTAAACCCATTTCCTCCGGATCGCTAAAATTCTCTCGCCTGAATTTCTTCAGTAACATTTTAAGATAAAGATTACGATGCATCTGCATCCTTATCGACGACGACGCCCTTCTTATAAATAAATGAATATTATTTCGTTTCTTTGGGGAAAACAAGTACTTCTGTTATACCATATCATTAAATTATTCTATTTAAAGCAACCGCTGCAAGCACTAATTCAAAATGGTACATAATTATAAACCTGAATATGACAGTCTCCATCTTTTAAGAGACAAAAGCAAACTAGCAGCAAATACGTCGCGACACACTCAAAATACCATCCGAAGTGCTTATTGATTCCTCTTTGACCCTCGCCATCTATACGTTTAATTATAAACTATTTGTGCTGTAACAACTTAAACCCTGTTACATCCAGCCCCAGTTTACCACACAGCGCCTATTAAAGGCGTTCTGTTGTCCTGTCCTCGCTCGCTTATTGAATGTCCAGCTGGAGTAACCTACGCTTTATGGAAAAAAAACAATAAATAAATGGTTTTAATTAAAAAAAGGTTTTCATCAATTTGAAAAACAGAAATTTCATTTGTTTAATCACATAATCATTGAATGAACATTGAACTGATGCTAATGATACATTTCTTAACATTCTCTCAACTGTAACTTAAATCTAACTTATTTCCATAAGAACCCAGTTTATTTCTATCTTGAAAAATAAAGAAGAATGAGAAAACGTAGACTTTAGAAATTATACAGTGGTTATGTTTCAGGGGACTTGTTTAGGGATCTGAAAAGGTACCTGACCATATGGGGGCACCTGATATGGTGATGAAAAACATGTAACAAACTACTAAATATCAAAACCTGCCGTTGATGGCTTTAAAATGGCCTGCAAGGTGGTCTGTTGAAAAATTGAAATCTGTGGTCAATTCTCAGTTAAATGAATACCGTGAAGCTGCAGTAACTCTGAGCCCTAAAAAGTATCCATTGTTGACCTTTAAGGCCAGGCTCCGGTACCTTTGATCCTGAGATATCTCCATTATGTTTTGAGGTTGCTGGGTCGCCTATTTTGAACGGAGCGCTGTGGAATCAGTGTATTCTATAAAACGTTTGTAAAGCGGCCATTGGTGGCCTCAAAACAGCCTTCAAGACGAACTCGCGGTACCTCGAAACGTTGTGCATATTCTGCTATACCTACATCAAAAATTTGGAGCCTCCAGGTTGTACGGTTCACGGTCGGGAAAGAGTTACGAACAAACACTTGAAAATACGTATTAGCTAGCACTAATTGTATTGTGTCAGTGCTAAAATCGCTAAGTACAAACCATTAAACATACGAAAGATACTAATTAGATAAATATGTCTCAAATCCATACTTCAGGAACCCCTTCCCTTTTTTGTCTTTTAAGACTAATTTCAAGTGTGATCAGATCCCATATGAACCCCTTACAGTACAACTACCATGCACAGCTGTGACGACATGAAGCACACAAAGGTTTAATCTCGACGTCATTATTTGGCCTTTCCCTTATTTGAACCCAGTTGTAGAATTCTGCCGGTTTGTGTGTGTGTGTGTGTGTGTGTGTGTGCGTGCGTGCATACATCCAACATAAACAATTTGTACTACTGATTCAATTTTAATTTTCTTTTCCACCATTCATGATTAGCATTTAGGGTCAGGGTTACAGTTCATTTTAATAAGATAAACTCGGGTTCTCCGTTATTTCTAAAACTCCAAGCCTTCCACATGCCTGCACTAACCCTTCGACCATGACGAAGCCAGGCAAGATGACTAACCAGCAGCTGCCAGTCGGGCCAACCGGCAGCTTTGTGGATCTGACCACTGGGATGGATTTATCTCAGGAAACGAGACGAAACATTACGGATGCTAACTCCAAAATAAAGGGAACAGTTTTACAGGCTTTGTCGCGGATTATTTTCAGGAGACGATATTACACATAAAAATAATGTGTTTTCGGTTAATGAGTGCTTCAGCCAGTTGTATCTCTTCTCTCTCTCTTAGTAAATTACCCTTTCAGTTTTATAAGGAATAACAAAAAGAAAATGATTTTCCTTTTCCTGTGCTAAACTCAAAGCACATTTTTTGAAACTATCCCAATCTATCTCATGTGGAATTCACTTGTCATCAGTAAATGTTAGTAAAAAGCGTATCTTCGGCTCTCTAAATAAAAAAAGAAAATCATTCTGCCTGATGCTAGTTGCTGAGACAGGGTTACGGAGTTTTGCAATACTTAAAAATTGAAACCTAAAGCGATAAAAGTACCGATTATTTTGGAAAGAAATAAGGATTTCAATGGCCCGGAAATTTGATCGTGACGCTTAATGTCGACATCGGGTATAACCTCTCCGAGTACAGATGATTTTCTTGCCTCCTGTCGCTTTTCACACGATGTCGCATTCATACCTGTGGTGAACCTTCGCCAATCTTCACGTAAAGACGAGCAAAATTTTTTTTTTTCAGAGGAAAAAAAAAAGGATTTGTCTTCTTTACGCTAAGACCGATTTGATCCCGAAGATACTCTCTGAGAGCCGAATCCCGGTCTAAGCCGCATCGTCTTGTAGATATCACACTAACCGCACGGTCGTGTCTGTAGGCGTCATCCGTAATCACCGTTCTGCTAGCAAAATGAATATTCCCAAAATTTAAACAGCGACGAGTGATAAAGTCTAATTTCACCGAGCAACGAAATATCGTATGCATAACTTCTTTTTTTCTTTTAATTAGCAGAGAAGTTATTATGATGTTTTCAAAGAAAAAAAAAATTTTTTTTCTGCTATTTGCAGCCGGTCGTTCCTCGATGCCAGATCGCCCAACGTTTTTCTCTCAGGTTTATTATTTTCTTCTTTAGCCCAGCGAGCCAAAACTTTGACGGAAATCGCGAGGCGAATAATAAAACTATTAGATTTATTTCTCTGGTCATTGTCCACTAATTTTCGAAAATAACCGGAAAAAAAAAAAAATTAGATTTTTTATCCGTAAAGAAAATAAATGGTAATAAATGAGTTCCCATTGGAGGTGAACGAATTGAAAATGGCCGCTTTAAAAGGAAATTTCTTGGTATCCATCGTAGTGATTACTATAACAACTGAAAATAATTTGCCAGAGAAGATGATCATGTTTTATTCGAAATGTACTACCACCGCTTTACAAACTTTCGGAATTTGCCATAGATCAAATAAGAGGCTCCTTTTTTAATACTTAACCTAAAAAAAAAGAAATTCTTGGTAACTGCGATCGGTCTCCAAAAGGCGCCTGTAGTAAATCACCAAATACCAATCACTGCTAACTAAAGCAATTTCTCACGGTAATAAAGACGTGCGCTGCATTTATTGATGCAAACGTAATAATTCCTCAGCCGTTTGTAATCTATTAAAACTATTTCAGAAGATAGTTTCCAATGCTTCAGATACTACACGAAGTAAAATAGATTATACAGGGGGGGAGAATGGAAACGGTTGTTTGACTTGTCTTTTACAATGGTTTTGCAGTATTATTCGAAACTCACAGAACTAAGTGTTGAATCTTTTATGCGTTTAGCCGCGGTCTCGTGAGGTGTACCTGAAGAAAGTCTAAGCCATTAACCACTGCGCTTCTGGATTCTACTTGACAGCAGTAGATATATTTCAGAGCGACCTCTGCGTGCATGAAAAGAGTAGAGCCGTCTCCAACAAGGGAGATAAATATTTCAGACGCAAAGCTAAGTTGGATTTTTGTGTTATAAAGAGAAAAATATGACAACGGTGGAAAAGCAACATTTAAAGGATATATATTAACAATGGTTCAGTACATTTGTAATTACATTTATTGGAATTTCTTCAGTATAATTACACACATACGAGTAATATATATATAATGTACACTAGGGTGCTTTTAAAAAATTAACTTTGGAATTCGAAGTTTAATCCACAATTTTTTCACATTGATCGAAAAGTTATGCAAACTTTTGTTAAGATTAAATATTATTTTTAGGTTGCTCAAGTGTGTTAAAATTTTTACATTTTAGGTACATTTTCGCTTATTTAAACTGTTTTATTTGAATTCTAACTCATTCTGTTTTTGTTTTGTTTTTTTAGATATTATTCTAATTTCATTTTAAAAATACGGCCACTGCAACTCGCTCTAAAAAAAGAAATATAGCTCGTTGGATCACCCGGTCCCCATCCCTTCCTCGTAACAAATTTCCTTCCAGAGGAGAAATTCTAAAACTATTGTTTTATCTTCACCGTGAAGAAAATAGAAATTTGACGGAAAACATCAAAATAACAACAATCGGAGTGATGGAGATATGGTAAAACGAAAATTATTCCAATTGAGTACGAAGCAGATGTTTGTAAGCATATTCGTCATCTTCATAAAGAATGGCAGAGTCTTTAAAAAAAAAATATATATAATATATATATATATATCAAATCTGAAGCAAGCCGGAGAGGGAAGATTGGATCGTTGGACAAAAAATAAGCTCAAGTTGCATTCAGGAAAGAAGCAGAAGATAATAGACGTGTAAAAGACAAAAAAAACGACATCAAGATATACCACTGTAAATTTAGACTCCTCAACATCATCCTCAAATGAAAGTGAAACTATTAAATTCTAGCATTCAGCAAGAGTCAACAACACGTCCAAGAAAGAAAATAAGAGGTAGTACTGCAATAAGTATGGATGTTACAGTAGCTCTAGACCGTACGCAGATAAGTGACAAGAAAGCAACCCACATTCTCATTCCTTTTGCTCTTCAGATGAAAAAGAATGCTACTGAGTTGTGTCTCAGTCCAGGTGCCATTCGGGCGAGACGCTTCAATACAGGCAAGAACGTGCTGCAGAGATCAAAGCCCTTTTAAACTCAAAATACCCAACTTGTTCTTTTTGGATGGGAAATGGATGCAGGATTTAACTGAAAGGGAAAGAATTGATCGCTTATCTATTATTGTGTCTGGAAATATAGGTAGCAAACTTCTTGCCATTCCAAAGCTTCCAGATTCTAAAGAAACTGGGTCATCCCGAATCATCATCGAAACATTGGATGACTGGGGTATGCGAGAGAAAAACCAAGGACTCGTGCTTTAACACAACAGACGTCAACACAGGAATTCGGGGAGGGGTTAGGGTTCTAACTGAACAAGCCATTGGGCGTAATCTAATTTATTATGCTTGCCGTCATCACCTATGAGAACTTTTGCTTGAAGCAGAATTCTCGGAACTTGTTGCACAAGATCAATCTAAGAGCCCCGAAACATTCCGAAAAATTTGGCCAACTTTAAACGTTCGAGACTATACGACAGGACCCGGAGACCCTGGTACAGCAGTTCTTCTCCAATCACGGTCCGATGAAATAATGAATCACACACAACATCTCCTTCATGAGAAACATCCCCTAGATGACCACAAAGAATTATTAGAACTTGTGGTTATTTTCCTCGGAGGAATTCCCAATGGAAGAATTTATGTGCGGTTCATGGCTCCAGGAGTACTACATCGAGCACGATGGATGGTTTGCGCGATATATTCTTTAAAGATCTGGATGTTTCGGAAGGAATTTTTACATGCGCTTTCGCAAGTACCAGCTACATCTGTACGTTCATCACAGAGTGAACTTAACTGGGAATGACTTAAATACTTCTGCCTGTTCGTGGCAAAGCATTATATTCGCCCCTGGTACTCTGCTCGCAATCCAATATCCGCTCCAAAACAGGATCTCTTACTCCTCCAAAGTTTGGAAAAATGTGAGTTATCCGTTATCCATACTGCTGGATTTAAGAATTTTAGCCCTCATCTCTAGCATCTTTCAGAGGTTAACATTGCATTGGATCTATTCGATGCGTCGGTGTCTATAGCTGAAAAGCAAAACATGGTTAGAAATATAAAAAGATGTTGAAGGCTCGGCAGAATCCTGCTCGGCTTGTCTGAGTTCCAGAACCATCGGCGAAATCCCTGGTGGATTTTTGTTCCTCCCAAAACTTTAAACTTTTTCCGAACTTTGGAAATTTCTTTTTGGACCTTGATCCAGCTATATGGGAGCAAGATGAATCGTTCTCCAAAGCAAAAGAGCTAATTCCATCTCTCAGTGTAACAAATGACCATGCCGAAAGAGGGGGTGTCATTTATTCGATCCTTCACCAATTACTCCAGGACAAAGAATGAGGAGCAGCTCCAATATCTTCATCAGTTAGTTGAGGACCACAGGAAGACATTCCAGAGGCCTCCAAAGGTGCACTGCTGATGTAATCCGTCTCATACTGCTCTGTAATGATACTAGACACATTATTAAAAAATATATTTTTTTTTCTATTCGTATAATTTTGTATCATTTTAGCCTAGTGTAAAACTTCACACACGTCGTGCATATGTGTATACATATCTTTTACGTTCATATCTGTTTATACTAACTTGTCAGAAGTAATTAGATCTATCTGTATTCTCATACTCACCCTTAGTTAAGATGAAATACTGTTATGATCAGTACTTAATTGAACTGGTCTTTGATTTATACGGAAACCCACCCAACATGTAGCGAGACTCAGACAGTTTACCTGCCTGCTTCCCCCTTTTCTTTTATGCATATAACACGACCAGTGGACCGTGATGTGGGACACTGAGCTTTACGCCTTTATGTTTACAAGAAATGGACTTTCATTGGTATTTGTTTGTTTTTTAATATAATAACATTTACCAGAAATGCTTACGTTGCACAATTCATGAATTATATTTGTCTGAAAATGTAGCAGACGGAAAACAAGCAGCAGCAGTGGAGAATTATCTTTAAAAAGTTAGACACCTGGATGTTTTTTTTTTTCGAAATCAACTAATGGGAGGGAAAAAAATTGGTCAGGTGCGATTCATTTTTACTTTATTTCCTTATTTCTTTAGACGATGCAACAGGAAAACTGATGAAGGGGCAGAACTTGGTAGAGTAAACAAGAAACAAGAAGAGAAGCCCGCTACGTCACGGTGTCGAATCTTACGAAAAGAACGTTCTGTTGTTGTTGTTGTTTTTGTCTCCTAACAAAAAGATTTTTGAAAAAGAGCCATAAAATAGAAAATCAAAGAGTAAATTTTAAAAAATCAGCCCCCGGGAAGTGGGGGGGGGGGGAAGGGACACCGAGAAAGTCTGGTTTAGTGTGTTTTTTTTACCTTACAGCCGACGGTTTTCGAAAACTGACGAAACGATACCGTAGCCATTGTTCACGTTTTGGATAAACCTTAGGTTTGTTCGAAGACCCGTGTGCGTGTGTGTGTGTGTGTGTGTGGTGTGTGAGAGAGAGAGAGAGAGAGAGAGAGAGAGAGAGAGAGAGAGAGAGAGAGAGAGAGAGAGAGAGAGAGAGAGAGAGAGAGAGAGATGGAGAGAGAGAGAGAGGAGAGAGAGAGAGAGAGAGAGAGAGAGAGAGAGAGAGAGAGAAGCTACTTTTCGTTCTGTTCATTTTTTTTTTTAAAGATAAACAACTAGAATTTGATGAGAAAGTTTCTAGAGCCCTGTCCCAAATCAGTGAATCGTTCGAAATAGCTGCTGCTTCTTGTTTGGTTTGTTGAAACGCAATCAGGGCCGGGTGGGGTGTTGTTGATTTCGTGCCTAAGTTGTTGGAGCGGAATTCGTCTGATTAGTTCCTTTACGATCTTCTTTTGCTAAGTTAATATTACTTAACGGAAACTTTACCGAAATCGTGGGCGCATTTATGGAAAGTTTTGCTTTATTATTATTATTATTATTATTATTATTATTATTATTATTATTATTATTATTATTATTATTATTATTCTGTAGTTGTATCTCCTCAAGAAGTCACTGCACTAAAGATGCTTAATTCAGAGGTCTTAAGCTTCCAAAACCGATTCTTTATCGGGTTAAAAATGTCAAAAAAAAACACTCCATATTCTGTTCAGATTTACGCAGCGCTGCTATGCCACACAGTTCTGTACTCACGAACAACCAACGGAATTTGCAAGTTCGTTAGTTAAAAAAAACACAAAATTAAATATATTTATTAACGTACCCCTTAAATCACGAGGGGGCCGATCCTCTATACCTGCCACTGCAGCACAACTACCCATTTTAAGCTTTTGGCGCACCAATTCTCAACAAGGAAAGAAGGAAGGAAGGATATACTGTTGACTGCTCTTAATTTCGCTGGTTGGAGAAATTAATCGTTCGGCAAAACCTCAGTAACCGAGATTTGCATTAATGTGGGCCAGAGCGCCTCTGTTACCTACCACCCGTCGTATTGTATCTGCTATAGAAGAATGTTCAAAGTCTAAGAGAAATAATTCAAAATGTTAATTGTTGTTGACTGTTCTTGCTACAGCTGACCGTTATAATTGTTTAATTCATCACGCGTTAAATCCAGAACCGTAGAAGAAATTACTCGATAACACGGTTTTGTAGAATTGACTCCACATCGGCATCAGCGACAGGTGCGAGTTTAAAACTCCTATCTTGAATGAAGTTCTATTTAACACAGCTGAACTTAGATAATTTCTTATGTAATCAGTTTTACTTACAAAAGTGGTTGGCTATTTCTAAAAGATCGCCGAACGGAATTTTCATCTTATGATAATTGCTTTGGGTGTGCTTAAAAAAAACAAGTTGCCATTATCTGAAGGATACAATCTGCTGTCTTGGAGGCTGCGTACCACACAGGAAGAAGAAGAAGGAAAAAAACACAACAGTCGGTTACCGTACTTGGCACAATTAGAAATCTACAAGTAGTTAAGGTAAAAACAGGCACTGAAAAATTTAAAAAGTTTTCCCAGGTTTACCAAATCAAGACGCAAGCATTGGGCGGATTATTCTTTCTTCTTCATATGTCTATAATATGGTATTATAAAGCTTTTAGTGTTTCGCATAGCCTACTAGTAGTTAAAACAAGCAAAAGAAAACCAGATCACCACTGAAATTCTCTTATATGCAAAGATAAATTATATATTTATTTAAAAAATTTGTAATGGAATTTATATTTACAAACTAATTATTGGTAAAACTAGCAATATTCAGCCATGAGAGCACAGAAAGAATTAATTACTTTTTATGCCCGACTAATTTACCCTTTCACAATTTATTTGGAATCAACTGATTTCAATTTGATACCATATATGCAGATCAAACATCTGATTTTGTTTTTACTCAATGTGTTATATAATTCCAATGAAATTTGTTTATATATATATATTAGAATCCCATCTTATGTGTAACTATGAAATTCTTCATAGTACAGTCACGTGTTGATATAGTACGTCGTGATTGGTTGCCATGCAACCAATCAGAAAATAGCACACCTGAAGAAGGACTATATACTTCTAGGCGGTGATATTATTGTAGTGTTGTGAATGTTAGGTAAATACAATGGCCCCTAGAAAGGAATAAGCGTATAGACATCGAAATCTTCCATGGTGAAGGATATGCTCTATGCGGTAAATTGCAGTTCGAATTCGTGTTGCAGAAGGAGCTGTGCGCAATCTCCAAGGAAGATACGCGAAACTGGCACAGCTGATAATACACGCGATTGAGGACGAAAGCCCAAACTCTTTATGTCCTCTACATGGAAGTACGGCTGTTGATGTCTTTTTTTAAAATAAAGATCAAGACAGGCCTTGGTGCGAAGACCAAACCTGGAGAAAGATCGTCTTCATACTCGATTCCAAGTTTGAACTGTTTGGCAGGGATCAACGGCAGTTTGTTTGAGAGCAGGCCGAGATATGGTAGGTAGACAGGCATTGAACAAACAAAAGATACACTGAAGCATTGGAGATGGGACCTGTACAGGTGTAGAGCTGCATATCAGCTAAGGGTGTCGAAGATTTGTATAAAATCGAAGATATAATTACCGCTTACACACACACACACACACACACACACACACACACACACACACACAACACACACACCACACACACATATATAGACAGGTTCTCGTAAATCATAAAGTTTCCTTAGCAAGACATCTCATCTTTCAACATTACAGTGACCCCAAGCATACGACCAATGTAGTGAAAAACTATCTGGAACATAAATAAGGCTATCTCTCAAAGCTGCTTTGGCATGCACCAAGTGCAGATATGAACATCAATGAAGCTATATGAGGGATTATAAGGCTACTGATAAAGTCACACAGCGATCAAGCACCCTGGATAAATAGTGAAAAGTGCTACGGCTTATTTGAGACAACATTACACAATCATATATTAATAACTTGTCACCTGCCTGGTCAATGTGCCATGCTCTATATAAAGAGAGGGTCTCACTTAACAAAATACTATTGCACTGTACAACGTATTCCTTTCCCGTGTGTGCATTATATACGTTCCTCATTTTCAAATCATCACTAGGTGTTCATATCTTGTTTGCTTCCAAAGCGATTTTAGTACAAGCCAACTCCATACCTTCTAACTCTTTTCACTCTGAAGTGCGTATTAGACCTTTTGTTGGATCATGGGAATATTAAACAGCCAGTAATATATTTTACAAATATTCTCTCGAGGTTAAAGTCAGGGCATTTAACGCTAAATATTTATTACTTCATTTCTTCGACGACAACAAAAAATTTACGATATTTGTTTGGAGCTCAGCGGCGAATTTTGTTATTAAGGAGGTAAACGTTGGAATTCGGTGCCTTGTTATTGCGGCGGAACACATAATAATAATAATAATAATACTCCCACCATAAAGTGTTAATAAATGCATAACTACATTAGGCAGTGTCTGCGTCGAACATTTCTAGACAGTCTATCATCTGGTACTGAAAAGGATTATTTGTTTGAACACTGATGCATTCCACGTTAATCAGCAATGCTATATATATATGCTGACAAGAAGTCCCTGAGTCATGGCATTCCTTTTAGATTAACAAACACATTTTCTTTCTTGAAAAGTAACCATCAACAAACATAATTCGCGATTTATGCTCCCATTTCGGCAAACGTTCGAACGGTGAAGAGGCACGACGTCAAAAAAAGGTATTTGTTTTTAAAAGACCAAGGGGTTAATTAATAAAGGTGCAACAATTCTGAAAGAGAAAACAGAGTGTGCACGCATTTCCCGCGGTCGGCGAGGCAAATGGCAAACGCTATTGTTGTACATCTTTAACACACGGAATTAAATGGCGATTAGGAATCACTGACCGATGGAATAACTGGCAGTGTAATAAATATAAAGTTTACGTTAAAGAAAACCTTACATTTCGTGCTGGAAGGAGGGATGGTAACAGATTTAACATGGTCCAATATATAATTTAGACAATTGTATAAACAAGTAAGTAACTTTAAAGAGATTTTGAGAGAGAGAGAGAGAGAGAGATGACGTCAGTACGAGAACGAGAACGAGGAGAGAGAGAGAGAGAGATGACGTCAGTACGAGAACGAGAGCGAGAGAGAAAAAGAGAGAGAGAGAGAGATACTTTCACTAAGAAAAAATAACTGTTTCGTTTCATAGACTTGTTGCCATCTAAAACCCACGAAGTTAAACTACTTCATAAAAAATAATACTTAGTACAACTTCATTTCAAAGTACATCATTTGTTGCTAAAGTTAATTACATTATTTCGGTGGATTTTTGGCTTCCAGGTTCTCAGGCTCATATAATTATGTTAATAAGTCGTAAAACTACAAGAACATTCTCTTTCTGAAGCCCAGTTTTCCTGAAGGTACCTCGAATTGTAGCTCAATGTAAAAAAAAAAAATTAAAAAAAACCTTTATAATTTTATTATAAATTAGACACTTACTTTTAAGATTTTTGTCTCTAATTTAAAGTTTTGCAACTCCGAAATTATTATTTTTTTTTGTAAATCTGTGCGATCTCTGATTACTTTAGGGAATAAAACAAAGTACACGCACCTGTGATAACCTGGGCACTGTTTGCTCTGTGAGGAAACATTTCTTCTCGTTTTCTCCCGCCTCTGGGTCTTCGTACGTTTTGTGTCTTTCTGGCTTGAAAAGTAATAACAAGGACGGGAAATAAAACTCAAAATTCTACATTGGCGAATCTACACCCACAACAGCTGGTCGCCCTGTTTACACCGATAAATTAAAAAAAACAAACCACAACAACATAGATTACGAAATGCAGACAAACTCTCCGCATCCTGCGTCAGCTACACGGATGAAAATCACCGTTTTCCCACTTTGCTATAGAAGCCCGCGCTGGCGAGAGATTTGCGGAATACGTAAGCTTATCCGGAAGCCTGTTACCGTAAATGTAAAATGGCTAAAATTATCTGAGTCTTCCGGTATCAGCAGCATCCGAAGTACGGCAGTTAGCCAATCGTTTTCGCACGTGCTTACCTGATACGTAGATGTAATTGTGGAGTGAACATACATCCGGGGAAAACACGAATAAGAGAAGTCCAGTAGTATATTACTGTCTAACGCGGTTTATGGATTATTTGTTTAGTCTGTAAACACCAACAACAACAACAAAAACGCAATAACCGCTGTGAGTTTACGGTACATCTGAGAAATAACTATTAGAGTAATAACAACTAAATCTGTCTGAATTTAAAGAAGTCATTCGTAATTATTCTCTTCTGCAAATACACCGACATGATGCAAGGCATCTGTAAGCGGACTAAGCTGTACCCAATGCGATCATTTTCATCTAACACGGTCAAGTGGCTTTTGCCTTCAGCGTGATCTACACTGATACTGAGGTAGGCGGCTGAGTTTCTACACAATTCTCAATTGTTCTGTTCAAACTGAAATAGTATTACTGAGTGCGTCTTCTTCCTGTTGTATAAAACGTATTACCACTCATAATTTTTCAAGTATCAAATGATGAACAAACCATGAGTATTTAATCTAATGCCAGTACAGTTTACCTCTGTCCCCAAACCCTAATTCACTTTATTTTTTGGAGCGGTACCCACACCTTGACCAAGTCAACTCTATAGCCCCAATGCGTCAAAGTTTCAGATGCTCGTAAATATGCGGCCCCTTGATTTCCCGTAATTGTCAATGTGTGCTTCATTACCGACTAACTGGTCGTTCCCAATACTGACTGACAAACAGAATATCTGATGGCCGCAGAACTTGCCAGGTGATGGGTATGCTGGAGACTGGCAGAAAAGCCTAGCGTAGCCAAAGTGTTATTTCTAGGCCTAGACTCAGCATCAGCATCAATCATCTTGTGGTGCTGCTAGACCGTCTGTAACAGCCTATCGCCATGATTCTCCTCCCCTCTCTTTTTTCGGCCTTACAAGCGAGAAAAAACCGTTTCCAAAAAGTACCACATTGGAATCTAAAACCTGAACCGGGCTAATGACACTCAAGGAAAACGGAGTAACCGTGACTGAACTGTAGAACGGACGAGTCAAGGTTTGTCTTTGTACATTACAGACAAGAGTGCGGAGGATTCCAGAGAAAGTAGTCTTAAGACGCTGGTTCTATTGGGAATAACTTCATTCTTATGGATGATAATGACGCACGTCTACATTTTGCTCGGATATTCGATGAGCACCTGGATCAGGAGTTAATCGTCCGTGCAGAGTGTCTGTCCAATTTATTCCATAGATCTTAATCTAATCGAACACGTTTTGGAACAAGGCTCCATGCTTTGCAAGACTTCCTGTGCTGGTGACGTGGCGATTCCCTCGTAAAGGAATGGAATGTTCTGTCCCAGTTAACCATTCAGACTCATCAGGAGCAAGAAACGCCGGTGACAAAGTCCAAGGTGTCTTTACTATCACAGACTCTTACGCAAAATACTGAATACGGTTTCTGAACAGAAATTTGCCACTTTGAAACAAAGTGTCCAATTCCTCATCCTGTCTCGATAACTAAAAATATTTGTTTTTAAGGGGTGCCTTTATCGACCCGATGTGACGTTGTTATTTACTGCTATCTTTGATATTTTACAAAATTTACATCTCCTTAAATTATAGTTGATACCAATTCCAAATTTACCTTCCTGGTGGTGCTTAACAATGCTATACCATAGACGTCGTTTCTCTTGATCCTTAGAAATATTATTAGGTTGTTACAAATATTACAACCAATACACTTCTGCCAATGAGTTACAAGCACATTTATACCTTTTTGAAAAAATCTGCATTTCTGTAGTCGAGAAACTGTTGGAAAGCAGTTTAAATTGTTTCCTGGTTGCAGAAGGGTTTCATAACGAGGAAGTTGTTGAGGTTTTTATCTGTGGGAGAAAGGTCTAGTGAATAGGCTGGCCGAGGGAGAAGTTCATACCCAACGTCCTCAGCTTCTGAAGAGTCACTTTTGCAGCAAGAGGATGAGCACTGTCGTGGAGCAGGATTGGGCCTCTTCGATTCACCAATGCCGGCTGGGAGAGTTTCTGATGAACAACGTTTAATTCACGACGGTACCTTTCAGCTGTGAAGGTTTCTCCAGGATTCAAGTTATAATGGATGATAGAAGTTGCAGTCCGCCAGACAGTGACCAACACCTTTGGCTGGAGGCTGTAGGGCTCTTGTCTCTGTTGAGCCACTGTGCTGATTGTTTGCGATTGTCGTAAAAGATCGGTCAAGAAAGGGGTCGTTTTTGTTTCTTATGATAAGTGAAGAGCAGATCTCCATTGTTGTTCATTCAACTCGTGAAGCAAAATGGCACGAAAAACCTTTCTATCCCCGCTTCACTCTGAACCCTGAAACAAATATCCGTTTTATGATTTTTAAAAAAGGTAGGTTTTGTATGCCAAAGCACTCGCTACAAAGCGATATATAACTTATCTGCATACACCTTCACAAGGATGCAGAAAATGAACTCCAAATTAACATAATATAAAAACCGGCAAAACGATTGTAACGACCTGATAGTACATATAACATATCCTTTTAATCTAACCAACAGGGGGCAACCTGCTGGATAAGAGCGTAGCTACCCAATCGTTAACCATAAAGGTTCATGAGTTCAATCTTCAGCCGGGGCGCCAGATTCGACGCTTGTTTATACACACAATATGTCACCCGAAGACGATCGGATATTTCACTGGTCGAAACGTAGTTATGAAAATAACAAAGATGAGGATAACCAAAAATATCGATATGTAATATCTGGATTGAAATTCTAAAATTAATGAAAGTAAAAATGCAAAGATAAGTAGCCAATTATTATTTGACTTAATAAATCACAATGACACATTTTGTTTGTTTATTTTTGTTTTCAGAAATTGCTATTTAAACAGGGCCAGTGCGATTTCATTGTACGTTTGAGTTCGTTTTTCGCTGGTTGACTGATCAGCTATTAATGCATTTCGTTAAAACATGTGTTGTGAGAGAACAGGAAACGTTTTAGCAAACTCCGTCACATAGCGCCACCTATGTGATCTTTTCGTTTTCGCTTTTTCTTGTGACAGGTATTAGGAAAAGAGATATGTGCATTGGTTCCCCTGTTATGTTTCTTTCTTTCTTTTTTTTTTCAATTCACTGAATCTGCTAGTCCTGCACATCTATTATATTTATATTTACTTGTGATTGCATATTCTGTGTAAGTAACTTTATAAATTTTAATCGAGGAAACGAGCGACAACATAGCGATATTTTCCTGTCTCTACACATAAATATGTTAGAGACCAGAATATGTTTGAAAAAAACATGAAAAACAGAGATATCAGAATAAACAGCTCTACTATTTAATATATGCATTCTCTCTCTCTCTCTCTCTCTCTCTCTCTCTCTCTCCCCTGACGTCATCTCTGTCATCACTCTAATGACGTAATCTTTCTCTCCTGACGTCATTTCTCTCTCTCTCTCTCTCGCTCTCTCTCTCTCTCTCTCTGTCTCTCTCTCTCCTGACGTCACCTCTGTCATCTCTCTCTAATGACGTAATCTCTCTCTCCTGACGTCATCTCTCTCTCTCTCTCCTCTCTCTCCTCTCTCTCTCTCTCTCTCGCTCTCTCTCTCTCTCCCCCGCCTTTGTGTATGTGTGTGCATATAACATATGATTATTTGAACATTGTTATTATTTACCTATATAAGTTTAGATTTCAGAAGTAATTTCTGTTCTAATTTCCTGACTTACAGATATTATAAATAAAAAAAACAATTAATTAATAATTCAAATTTAGGCAGAGTAATTTTTACAAATATTTTAAATTGTCAATCTGTACGATGCATATCTGAATTTCATGTATCTTTAAGAAAGAGAAAACATCTTTACCTTTTTATTTATCTGTTTTCTTAAATAAAAATGCAAATATTCTATTTATTTTTTTTTTTTTAAACTCAACTTTTAACGACCGTGTCCACGTGATGTGATGTACCGGTATATATTCTGAAAACTTGTGTACGGAACGAACATAAATTTTGGTCTTTCACACAAAAATGTTGAAAATTAATTTCGATAAAGCAATTTTGGGAGTTATTTGGTTATATTATCGCTATGAATATTCTTGGATGTTTTAATTTAAAAAGAAACATCCAGATACAGCTGCATACTAGCATGCTCTCCTTGCACCACCAGTATGTACTATGTCCTGCCAGTACATTTAATAAGGGATTCAAATGCGCTCCTCACAGCGTCAGTTTTACCGGTGATGTAGAGTGAAAGTAATATCTATAAAAATACCTCAAGACAATTTGTGTTTTTTTATTCTTCTTCTTCTTTTTTTTTTTTTTTTTTTAGAATTTCTGACCTTTTCTGCTTGAACTTCTTAGCACATAGCATAGACCAGGCAGCATAGCTCACCTATTTCGAAAGGGCCTAGGTCTTCCTGGCAGGTGTTTGCAATTCCTTACTCGGCGTCTCTACTTCTGAACAAACATTCTAACGAGGTCGATGATTCTTAAATGATCATTCTACGTGTTACTATTAATAATAATAATAATAATAATAGTATATGATGTTCAATTCTGAATAATTGATTAAAAGGTCGATACAGGACAGGACAAGTTATTTTTGCACAAAATCTGATTTGGCTCCGAATTTCATTAGTGCCCAAACGACTATTAATACAGATTGGTCCATTATCGACCATAGAGGCGGGGAAGCAGAACAACGGGACGATGAAACTGACTTTATAATTCAGGAATCACACGATTTAAAGTGAAACTTCTTGCGGACGAGAAAGGGCGACAAAGTTCAGTAATTGGTGAAATGATAAAAAAAAAGACACCTTCGACCTGACTTTGCTAGAGATGTCTGCAGCGCTATAAACAAGAAGAAAAATTGTACTTTCGGTTATAAAATAACGTGTTTATCGCCATCGTTCGGTTTCAAGCATTCAACAGCTTTATTGGCATTGCTTTGTCTCCTTTAAGCAATCCGCGGTGTAAATTAGAACGTGTGTCTCATCAAATCTATGTTATGGTTACTTGGAAGGATCGATGTGTATACAATTTTAAAATTCCAAAACCCCTTAAAAGGAATTGATTTTAACGTAGTTGTGACCGTTACTGCTTCTAAATGAAGCACCATGGAACATCCGGAACATAAATAAGATATGGAAACTGCTAAAATATATATTTCATTATTTCTTCCGAGTTTTAAGAAATTAAAAAAAAAATATTTTGTAAATATTTCGAATACAACTTTATTATATAGTCGTAGTAACTTATTAACATATCTTTAAAAAGGCCCTATAATATTAATTCTTTCCTTTTTCCGTGATTATGTTACGTACTTATTAATGTATGCAAATAAGTAAGTTATTGATTCTCGATGAAGCTTAGACATAAGGGCCGGTGACTACTTACATTGTTCTAAATAGATGCTCGTTAATAAATACAAATAATTCCCATAAGTTTAATAAATCATATTTATTTTTCTTAAATTCTGTTTGTTTCTTGAAGTAAAATATTTAGTCAACCGTTCGGCTATGTATTCAGTGATTGCCTTAGTTAAAGGTAAGCAACCATCAACACGGACAAACTTTTCTCAAGATTCTTGTGGATGAAGCCCACACAAGAAAATTTTGCTCACAACAGGAATAACAGCATCAAGGTCTGGGGGGGGGGGAGTGGTTCATTCGCCCCGCAGAACACTAGAACGGTGAGACAGCTGGCTTCACGTTTGTTGTAATCGCTGTGAAATACATGGAGATATCAAACAGGACCAAAGGATGCTGGCGGGTCGCATAGCGTCGGACGGTTCCCAACGTAAGGAGAAGAAACAGTGGGATTTCCCAGCAGTTTGCCTGGCGTCGACTGTCGGAGGCCCGCTAATCTTGCGAGTGGGGAGAGGGAGTCGCGAGCGACCCACATCGGTTGGCGACTAACGGGAGTGGTTAAACTCCCCGCTGAGACAGTTAGGAGGCGCTCTGTGGGGGGGGGAGGAGGGTGAGGGTGGGGTAACTCTCGACGTGGCTGGCTAGCGTACTCTTTCGTCCACGAGATAGGGCGAGGTTTGCTCCGGGTCCGGTCTTGCGGTCCAGTACCCGGAACGGCTGCTGGCAGCGGCGGTGGTGGTGGTGCGAGGGGCAGAAGAGACCGTCCCGTCCTACGATTGTTACCATCCATCTGCCGTTTGGAGAGACGGACCGTTCAGCTGAGCTATTTTGAAAGAGAAAGACGCTGAAATCAACAACAGTATAAAACAGGAATAAAAAGAATTTATGTGGGAAAAAAAACAAGAAGAACAATGACGACGATCCAACAAGCAGGGCGACGTGGTAGTAAAAGGGTTTCCTTGCAATCGGTACGGGAAAATGTTCGGATTCTTTGTTTTCAACGTATGGGCAACGGTTCTAAGTATCATCTACCGGTGGGGATGGACACCGGGGCGGTGGGGGGCTCAGGGTCACGTGATCAAGAAATCCCTACCCCCTCCACACACACACACACACACACACACACACACACACACACACACCACACACACACACACACACACACACGTAAGTCTCTTCTTGAAGGCTTTTAAAAGCGTAGTTCCAATTAAGGTTTCACTTTGGCGGTGAAGGGAAATCTACTACTGGGCGCCCCGACCTGCGCATTCAGCCACCAGGACCGTCGTTCGGTTCCTGTATGTCAGCCATTATTCATTGAGAGCAGATATAGATTCCCCTTTTAAAGTTTGTATTATTTTTTTTTCAAATATTGGGGGTGTGTGTGTGTGGAGAGCCTCTCCTGGCCCCTTCGGAAAACTCCACTTAAAATCGGTTCTTTCGAAGGATGCGCCAATCCACTCACCGGTCCAAGGAACGCCATCCATTTTTAACAGGTACAACAAACAATACTAGAACAATAGGAATATACAGCAACTTGAACAGCACCCGCCGGAAATGTTACATGTCAACATTTGACTGGATCTTGCCTTTTTTTTTTATCTTGTCTCCTAAAATTACATATTTCTTTTAATATGAGCATTTTCTGAGAACCTAATTTCGCTCTGCACGGTCCCGATCTGTGACTCCAATTTGTCCATAATTTGATATTGCATTAAACACGCTCGCAGAATTTACGAGAGGTATATCCTTTCCGGAGCAGAGGTTTATTCTCTTATTATTATTATTATTATTTTTTTATATAAATACCATTTTTAAGCTTATAAAATAACATTAACCTAAAATAAATTACCTGAAAAAGGAGCAAATAATTGTAAATCTAAAAAAAAAGAAAAATCCGATGATTTTGTAATAAACTGTGATTTTGTCAGAGAAGCCGGCTTACGTGTGTCTGCGTTGATTAATCGCAGATTAGAGCGAGATTTTTGGTAAGCCATATTTAACCGGGAGGTCGTCGGCCAGCGGCAGAGGAAGCGGAGGGCTGGGTCTCTTCCGAGGCAGTGACACAACCGCTTAATGGAATGGACGAGCGAGATGGACTAAGCGATCACCAGTTTGAGAGCTAACCTATGGCGGGCGACTTTGACGAATTCCGCGCTCCCTGGGGGATCGATAGAGAACCCGTCGTCGGTGGGTATTTTGGCAAATTGATGAATAGCCTTTCGCTAAGACTTGGGGATATTTTCGAAGAGAGGTCTCCTCTTGCACGAATTGGTATTCCTTTAACCGGGGTTCCGTCAGAGCGAGGCTACAGTCCAAGACAGGCCTCCTGCGGCTAATATAGAGGAGGGTATTTTTTCTTTCCCCCTGGGCATTAAGCCCCACCATGGAGTTGTACGTTAAGACAAAGCAGGATAAGCAAACTGTCACCTGACTGCTCCATCACAGATAGCTTATTAATCTCTATCGAACAGTCATTGCGGACAGAGACGTAAAGGTATCTGCGAAAGAAATAACTTTTAAAAAAAACTCTCCTTTAATAATTAAACAAAATATATTATTAATAATTAAAATGAATTTACGTATTTTCAGATGGTCATAACCTAGATAAAACCCTAACATTTAAATATAAATCGTTTTTTTGACTTCAAAGCTTTTCCATTTAATAGAATGTCAGAACAACGGATGAAATTCTTGCTGGCACTCGTAATGAATGATGTACTTAAGCTAGATTTTCTACATTCTTCATTGGATCAGTACAATTGCAGTTCTCTTGTTATATGGCACAGCCCTGACACGCCCGCCCACGATCCCCTCTTTGAGGCCCTGTTAGACAGGAAAATGTTGTTCCGCCGAGGCACCAGCATCTTCCTGCCGCAGAGATATTCACACTCTTTTCATAATATAGCCTCGGGGTATCGGGAGTCATCTGCATTCAGTTTACAAAAGAGGTCGGTCTCGAAAGATCTCAGTCCTTTTGTCTCAGAGTCACAGGCCACGTCACCGACACCGACGGGATGTGCTTTGTCTGAACTCGATATCTTGTCGCTTTAAGATGGATCCTTTGCGCAACTACTACTCTGCCGGCGAATACGGGTTTCGCGGAGTTTTTAAAGGATTGACCTTCTCCAGACTTACGGATACGCCTCGCGTCTTTAAACAGCCAGAACTGTTGCTCGCCTGGCTCACGTCAGATAAGCACATCTTCAGTCTCACGGCGCCAAATCTCGAGACCGGAGATCCTCGTCTCTGAAAGAACTGATATTAAAAAAAACAGAAAGTTTTTGTTTAACCGGTTGATTCTTTTTTTGCTCAAGCTTTTTACTTTTGTAAATTTTCATACCAATTTATTAATTTTTTTTTATGATAGGGATCAATGTTTGTGCTTGAGAAGTTTCAGCCAGAATCCAGAAAACAAAGTTATTGGTGATTTGCTATTTGCATTAGTATGGAATATCTGCGAGTCACGGTGTTTGCTTATTATTTATTAGCGGTTTTTGCACTATCGATTAACTTCAATACATTATACGTTGCCCAGGTGTTTCACCCGATATACCTGTTTCACCTGATATACCTTAAACAACCAAAGGCATTTCTGCTTCTGATAATGAAAAAAAAAAGAAAAAATATTCTTAAATTTAACGGATGGAGGTGGTGTAGCTTTGGTGGCGAGAACGTTTTAGATAACAGCAACATGACAACGGGAAAAGCAGTTTTCACATTTGTACTTTCCCATATCTTTACATGTACGATAGCCTATAAATCAGCAAAATATATTGAAACCTCAGAGCAAATGAATTTAATTCCAATATTTGTTTCTGTACAGTAAATGCTAACGTAATCAGTCGAACATTATTTTAAATTAAGAATTATTAAAAATCACTCAGACTAATCGTTTTCATAAATAAAAAAAATAGATAATAATTTATTCGCTGCTGTATTCGACTGAAGAAACGAGATTTGTGAGCAGGTAAAAATAAAGATTCTTGTAATGTATTTTAAAATAAATTTTGCAAAAATTTTTAAAATTGCTTGGCAATAACGTTGAAGTATAGAAACATTTTCGTCCCATGCCAAAGAAGTTCAATCAATGTTCATGGTTGTTTTCGTTATTGCTATTAATGTTCTTGCTTCTGATAATTCTGACATCAGAAGAAGAAAAAAATGAAGGCTTCTCTCTCTCTCTGATTGTTCTTGTACAATCTTCAGTTGTGGACGACTCGTGTTCCGCATTTTCTTTTACTAATTAAATATAGATATTAGATAAAAATGTTAATCTAATTTTTATTCAAATAACCTTTGTGTTTTTCTTTTGTTCTGGCCCTCGCCTGTTTTTTTTTTTTTTTGATTTTTAACCCTCTATTTCTAATTATTTTGAAATTTTTATTGAAAATAGTTTGTTTTTATTACCGTAATTCTTTCCTCCGTTTTCAAATTTCTTTTTTTTATTTCCTGCATTTAAACTTTATTAATTTTGCTCAGAAATACCCTCAGGTAAAGTTTGGTTAACAAAGGGCGTTAACACCATAACTAAATTAGAAACACGGCTATCGTTCGTACTGAATAGAACCTCTCTGGTCGACATCTCAGTGCGATAAGGATCAATTCAAGGCAAATATGGAACGGATAAAACAAATCCGCGAAACTCGTTTCCTAGTTACACAAATTTACAATTATCATTCACTGAACTGGGCATTAGAGACACTAAAGCCGACTTTTTATAAGTACACCCGATCAGAACGTTTCCTTTTCTCTTTGATACATGCCAAGTATTCCAGTACAGGGCGGAGGTTCTTTCAGTCAATACCAGAATCGAATTATAAGGAAGTAAATTAATTTTAATGTCGGAATTTAATTTCACTACAAATCCCGGTATAATGACGTTGACAAACTTTTGGGAATCATTTCTAGCCGTAAATCATTAACCATTCGCGGTGGTTCCAGATTTTTATCAGCATTCTGATGGTACGAGTTTAAATTCCCGCTTGAGGGGAATAGCGAAGATTTCACACCGGTAGGAAGCCATTCAAATTTTAACAAATTGCAAGAATTTCTCATTAGCGACACAAATTTTGTTGTTGTTTTCTTTTTAAAATTCTGCTCCAAATCGGCTCATATAATTACGAAGCAGTGGCGCGCACAGCGAAAAACAAACAAACGGATATTAGTTTTCCATAAAATAAAACTGTGAAAAATATAATTCGGCTTTTTAAGAATTTATATATATATATATATTATACCCCCCAAAAGTCAGACAAACAAAACACAAACTGTCAGTAGGCGTTATGCACACGAAAGAGGTGTGTGAGTGCTTTTCTCTAAACCCCAAAAGAAGTCTGTGACGTCCAGAAGTCCATCATCTACAGAAGTTCAAGCGGCTGTGTGTGCAATCTCGATCTCGTTTCCTTCTGCCAGTAATTTAGAATGGCTTCTCACAACACAGCTCTCTGGAGACCCGCAGACTGCCTGCAACTAGAAGCCGGCGCATTTGCCTGCCGATCTTCGCGGGAGCAGATCCGAGGCTGAATCTACCGTCTTACCTGTTTTTTCTTTTTTTTCTTTCTTTTCGAAAATTCTTTCCTTCATCTGCCGCACCGACGAAACGGTCGGACGGTGACCGGAACTCGATCTCGGGTTTGCGGAGCGTAACAGTAACAGGGTCTTATCCACACTAAAGCGGTGACCTTACTGATTGTCAGCCACTCTGCACGACCTGAAATTTACCATCCCGACTGCTGCACGCGCGCAACTGCGGGAAAATTGGTTTATGTGGAGCCTCGAAGCCGATGGACATCGCTATTGTACATAGCGAGGCTCTGGTGCCTTCTTCCGATACAGAATAAGATAGTAGCATCGTTATTAATTAGACCCTAAATGCATTGATTAGGTTATCATTCATCTCGATATCTGTTCGTTTGAAAAAAGAAAGGCGCAGGAGTCCTTTGAGACGTTGCTATGCAGAATATTGATAAATATTCTTGGAAATGGCATAGAATGCATTTTATTGTTTGGAAATGCATTATATAAAAAAAAACATACAGACGTATGACGAATTGTACAAGAATTTAATGCGGCTAAAAATGTGTTACACAGACATAATTGCTCATTGCACACTAACAGCGCTTGCGTGTTGTCGAATTACTCCATAGAATATTACTCGAAGTGAAAATGGTGGCTCTTTAAACACTGATGCCAAAATAAGTTTGTTAACTCGCTTTCGTCCCAGTCACGATTGTATCGGACTGCGAGCTTGCCGGAGTTTTCCATTTGGAGGCTCATGCGAGATTTCAAGTCACGAACTGATATTTCGCCAAGGGCCGCCCAAAAGAAGCTTTCACTTTTCCAGGCTGCCCTCCCATTGTTGACTGTCCCGTCCAGATCCTTTCTCGTCGATGCGATTCGATTTGATAGAATAGAGAATTTAATGATCTATGAAGGCCATAACCTTTCGCCTAATGTTCTGTCAAGACAAATAGCACAACGCGCACCCGGCCATTATTTGTTTTGGGGGGGGAGGATTTTAAAATAATTTAATAGAAAGTGAAACCAGGGGACAAAAAGAAAAGGGAAATAAACTTTGTAGTTTTTCTGACTGAATGTTTACATAACGGATCACTTTATTTGAAACGCTACGGCTTCTGCAAGACACAAAGGTAAAGAAATATTTATCTGTATGCGTTACGTTGTATACATCTGATTACTTGATTATTAACCCTCTGTATACCACGCAGATTTTACATTACTTAAACCACGTGGGATACAATATTTAGTCAAAACACAATGTAAAACACGTCGGGGTCGAATGATGCGGATTTCTTGTTGCAACGTGTTATGTAATGAGGGTATATTATCTGCCACAGTTCCCATCCATCGCTCATTCTGTTTTTGACAAATACAGATTTGATGGATATTTGGGTGCAAAAGCACAGACGCCCTCATGTGGTAAGCGGAGGGTTAATGAGTTTTAATTCATCAGGAATTTTGCCGCTAAGGAAACAGGGTTTTGGTGCTAAACCTTGCAGAGAGATACGGTATTTCAGACGATCGGCTTACTTACCTCTTTATAAATTTCTCCAGAATTTTAAATGACCACAGAAAATTTTGTCTAAGAAACGGCTAAAGACTAAAATAGGCTAAATTATAAAAAAAAAAGCGATCAGATTTCTTACAGTCTTCATGGCCCGCGTAACCCAAACATATCCCTGCTGTGCTAGATTCCGGTTTTCAGTGCTGAAATTATCGAAGCAGCATTATTGGAAATAACTAATTAAATGACCTCGTGTTTAGAACAGGTTCCCCCACACAAGAATATATTTTTTTTTAGAACAACTGAAAGTTTCCTAGAACTTTTACGAGTCTTGCAATGCCATTTTCAGCAAATGCAGTTTTCCCTACAAGTTCCGTGCCGCCTCAATGTCTGCGACAAATGTAAAAAGCAGCCTGGCTTCCATCTTGCAGTCTGTCTGGAGCTCATTGTGTATCGTGATTGACTGGTTTATGCGAACTTTGTTTACGTAAAAGAAAAAAAATATATTTATATTTATATATAAATTTAACGAGTTTGCTTATAGTGTGTCTTCGAGCTCAGTTCTATAGACTTCCTTTTTTTTCTTCCCGAAATTAACAATGCAAACGTTTTATGTTTTTCGGAGAAGCTGTAAAGAAAATATACAACAGATACTAAAGAATAGGCTAGCAGGGCTGGTTAGATTGGGCGACCTGGGTTCGAATCTCTTTCGGGAACGACTCGGTCAAGCGTAAGTATTTCCCCAGGTCGGCTTTACTTGTGGATGGAGGAAAGTGAGCCATCGCCACTTCTTACGCACCTGTTCGTGCCGTCGCGAAATCTGCGGAATTTTATTTTTACCTGTCACAAGTGGCCATCTTACAGAACCTATCTTCTTTTTTGAAAAATAATTAATTAATTAATTAAAATAAAAAAAAATCGTATAATGTGGATCCCCCCACCTTTTATTTTAATTGTGACGGTGGAAATAGTTAGGGGATTGTTTCCTTAATTCTTCAAACTAACTATCGTTTACGATGGGCGGCTTTGGGAAGTGCGTGACACAAGATATTACAGGGACTCGACCCGCCGCCTCCTATAGACCGCAAGCGACCTGTCTCCGGAATAAAAGGTAAATCATCACGAAAGATAACTCTCTTCTGTGTGCTAATTATTAAAAGCAATTTTTAAAAAAAATAGTGATAGTTTTCAAAGATGTATATTATTATTATTATTATTATTATTATTATTATTATTATTATTATTATTATTATTATTATTATTATTATTATTATTATTATTATTAAAACGGGAGATGTTTTTGCATATCGTAAAGGACAATACGGTTTGTAGATTTATAGTACATATGAACGTAAGCAGAGGTAACAGCTGACTGGACGTCATTGGAGAATCCTGTTCTTCTGTACTTTACTCGCATTAGCTTTGTGTACTAGGCAAACGGATGCCGGCAGGAGACGCTACGCGGTGGTAATTGCATTTCCACTTTAATCTTCCCGGCACCTAAAACTAGGCAGAATGGGAAATGTTTTAAAAAAAAAGATAGCCCCTCTTCAAGCTACGACTGACTTATTTATTAGCGGACACTTGCATTCAGAGAGCATGCGAAGGAAAGGTTTCGAAACGGTAAAAGACAATAAATACGGTACCATGAGATTTGGCTTTCCACTAACCTGATTTTGATAGGAGAGTTGTATCTACACAAACGATTCTATCCTCCAGAGTCGTCTGAACGGAATCGGAAAGTTTACAACTGCTATGCTTGGAATATAAAAATCTCTCTCTCTTTTTCCTCTTGGCAGTGGACGTAAAACGTCACAATAAATCATAAAAGAAACTTCCGCGAGAAATATTAAATTTATCGTTAACCAAACCTTTCCAAACAGTCCCGATATAATTGAGTTTATGAAATATTTAATTAAATGTAAAGTAAATCTCAGATTTTGCTGTTCGTGCATTAGAGTGAACTGCTTCCCCAAACACGTGCGACTTAGAAATGGCCTTTCTCGGTGATTGTTGGCTTTAGTTTTGGTCATGTTAAATACGTCCGACTGCCTTACAGACGAATGCCTGCCTTAACTTAGCAACAGTAATTGTTACGAGTTTAGTAAAAGTGTGATCAAAACATGAAAGTTTTAGAGAAAACGAAACTAAAATCTTTACTGTCTCGGATTTTTAAGAAAAGCCGTTACCACTTAAACTATGCGTATATCTTGACAACAGACTTTGGGTTTTACAATATGTTAACATGTCATATGATGTAGTACACACTTATTTTATGTATTGTTCTCTATCAGCATCCCGAGAAATTATTGCCAATAACAACGGAAACAGATTCACCCTCGCGCCATCTAGCGGCTTGTAAAGCTGGCATCAAATCCTTACAAATAAAAGCTTAACATCCGGACGCGATACGGCTCTTGTTGGTGTTGGAATTTCAAAGCTTTATGATACTGTAAGTAAAATTAAAGTATTAATACACAGGATGGCGAGTATATAAATCAACTGATATCGGTTTTAGTGATAACTACTTTATATAAAATCTATTAAAATATAACGACAAAAACTCACCGGCGCTTAGAACGACGAAAATGGCAACAAAAAAATAAATAAAAGGTTCTTTCCGCTTCTTGGACATCCGGCTGAGACTGAGGTGAAAGCGAGGTAGTGCTGTCGCGACGTCAATCTTCTGTCGAGAACCGGTCAGATACTGGATATGTCTTGGACAAAGTTCGACCAGTCTGCACACACACACACACACACACACCCATTGATAATCTGCCCAAATACATATATTTGTATTAAAAAGGGAAACTGTTCATTGAACATGTTCAGCACAGATTTATAGACCTTTTGTTTTGTTGTTGAAAAAATGAAGCAATTAAATTATTCAGAAAAATTTAATTATTTAAGAAAAAAATACATTTACCCTGTGCGTTTTAAAGCGTCGACCTTGGAAGGCAAATATAGTAGAAAAACGTTGGACTCTACTCACTTTATACGGTCGTCAACAATAGATAAACAGCGTGGAGCCTCCAAATGGAGCATCTGCATGAAAAAGACTTCTTGCTGAGAAATACTTTAGAAAGCAGAGCTGCCGGAAAGCGAAATTAATGTCGTTGATCCTTTCGTTCGTCATTCCAGTGGTTAAAAATACGAAGTAGCTTAATAAAGAGTAATGGAATCCGAGACACCAGTAATGACTTTTCTGATTATTCTTAAGAAAGTGATTTGGAATAAAAGAAAAAAAAACTGTTAAAGTAGTGGCTATTTCATATTAATTTCAAGAAATAATTTCCAATTTTTCTGTTTTATAAATATTCGGAGCGCATTTTTAGTATCGCACCAAGGTCAGTAAAATTTATATTGTTACAGACCGGCTGTCACGAATGAAGATTCAGTGAAAGGACACTTATCAGGTTGATTCATAGCCCTCGGGTCTTAGCGGCGACAACCCGCATCATCAAATAGTTCTGTTGCTCAGTAGTTGTTTTTTAACGGTATCGGATTTCATTTTGAGAAACTAATAACCCTAATTTAGGTAATAATATCGTGATTGCCTTATTAATCTGCATAAGGTAGTTATTCGATTTCTGTTTTGCGAAAGCGATTCCATTAGAATGACGAAATACACACAAAAGGGCATCCGAATCTTCGTTTTTAGTTCTTTGGTTAGTCGAAAAGTAAGCATCGATTTAAAGAAGAAGAAGAAAAGCATTATTTTATAACGGAATGCTGGATTGTTTATTTCCTTTCTTTGTCCTCTGGAGCATTTACATTTTTAAAAAAGCCATTTTGACGTATTTAAGGGAAAATACCGATGGTGGCATTACGGTGTTTGACATTATAATTTCCTGCCGAAGCCGGAAGTGGCGGACCACCACCTCCCAACTCCGTGGCGCAGGATAAGCAACGGTCTCTAGCCGATCATAGCAGCATCACGCCCCGTCACCGAAGTTGTCTTTAATGTAGAGAGATTGGTGTACGAAACAGCAGTAACAATGGTATAACTTTGGCTTTTATGACTGCTTACATGGTTTTATTAATACTGACATTTGGGAAAACGTTTTTCCTACCGTCTACAGGATAGTCTTAATAAATAAATAAATAAATAAATGCCCCGGCTGCCATAATCATGGAATCACTAAAGAAAAATCTTGTATTTCAAGTATAAATAAAATTAATAATGCATGCACTAATATACCATAATATATGACTGTTAAAATATCTACCAATATAAAGATATTCACCTTCAAACTTTTGACAGAAAAATCTTTTCTTTTTTTTTATTGAACTATAATTCTTTGTAAAGATAAAAACGGATTATTGGTAGCGTGTTATTTATAGAAAATGGAAGGGTAGTTCCGGAATTTTCTACGTTTCGGGATCTTTCTTTGTTGCCATCTTCAGCTCCTGTAAACTAACCTGACGATGGCGACAAAGAATCGCGCACGACGTATGATTTATTAGTTATTTTAGTTACCGCAGGATTTCTCCAGATTAACCTTCTACTTTCCCTTTTATGCCGGATGAATTATTTTGTTAGTGGCTCCACAATCACGGCTGTCTGTGCCTGTTTTGGAGGAACATTTGTCTTAGAGCAGTGGTTCTCAACGTGGGCAATTCGATTTTTAAGGGGGGTAATTGAGTACGAATGAAGAGGTCTGGGTCCAAATATATCACCACATGGGGGCGTCAGGATTTTAGAGGTGATTAGGTGGGGCATGGCCCAAAAAAGGTTGAGAACCACTGTCTTAGAGTGTTTTACATGCTTACCGACCATCTTCGTAACGATGTCGAGACTAAGTCATCAATTAGCCTTGCGACCAAAGCCCTGATCAAGATAATCCGGAAATGTCATTAACATCAAGGTAATTTACATATTAATGAAAGTCTCCAAAGGTTATCCAACTTAATCCAAGGCGCTCCTTTCTAGAATTAAAAAAAAAAAAAATAATTAAAAATAAAACTAGACTTTCCTCGTGATTTATTGCTGATGTTGATAAATGAAGTATAAATATTGGTGACAATTAATTTTAAAATGATAAATTGCAAGAACAAAAGTAAAAACAAAAAAAAAACAAAAAAAAACTTTTTAAATTTGAATTTTTTGTTTTTATAACAAATTGCTTTATTTTTAAGCAGTTCAAACATCTCATAAACATTTGTTCGTTTTTGTGGATCTTACAAATTTAATTACGCTAGGAACATTTTTTTTTTAAATTTCAATATTGATTATAAATAATTACGTAAATGCGGGTGATAATTTATTAACGAGATATTAAGTTTTATGGCTCCTGGCTCAAGATGGCGTCAGTTGTATGGCGATTTCACAATCCCTTGCTGGGCCTCCGATACAAGATTTTCAGTTGAAAAGCCAGTGGCAGAGCTTCCTTCTATAATTGCTCGTTGTCTGTGTTATTATTCGGCTTTAATTTTACTAACAAATGAATTACGGGTCTGACACAATTCTGAGAGAAATCGATGTTGTCAGCAGCTATTTAGTATTTTATAATTTATTTTTAATTAACTTTTTAATATTTACAAAATGGTTTACTCATTTTTTCATTTGATAATGTGTTTGAATAAACTTGAGAGAGAGAGAGAGAGAGAGAGAGAGAGATGATAATGTCAGTACCCTCAGAGAGAGAGAGAGAGAGATGACGTCAGTAGAGAGAGGTGTGACGTCACTGGAGATAGAGAGAGGTCAATTTATTCTCTTGTGATGTAGAAATTTACCATGAGAATTTATATATATATATATTTTTTAACTTTAATGTTGATTTTTGGTAAATTTGTTAAATTAATTCCTTGTGTTTTTTTTAAAAAAAATGCTAAGGAGAGCATAAGTCGATGAGTCTTCGGTCTTAATTCCTGAATGGTATTCATTCCAGCTGAGACCCGGGGTGCACAAACATAAACAAGCATACCTGTGTTTCTAGAACGAGTTAGACTCCGTTACGCCTCAGAAGAAATACAGACGCTTTATCTTGAAAATAGTGGCAGCCACCATAAAAGGGAAACAGTACAGATTTATCTATGAATTCGGAAGGAGAATTTGGGAGAATGAAGAAGAAAAAATGAATTCAAGAGAAAATTTTTTACAATCAGGTTAAAGTTTTCATAAATATGTTAAATATAAGAAATAACAATACAAATATATGGTTGTCAATATAGATATTTAAACACTTTATGCACACTGGGAAAAGAAAGTAAACAAATCCGCAGCCAACTCCAAAGTTATCGAATATTTGCAGGATATTTGGTGTGTACCTGATTTTAGTCTGTTAATAGATTAATTATATTATTAAATTATTAAACAAGGTTGAGATAAAAATACAATATTATCCGTATAAAAGATGGTATTTAAATTCGGAGTACCTGTCTTGTACATAGAATGGTTAATTTCACTGTTTATTTTCAAAGTATTTTAAAAAAAATGATTTAATTTGTATTAAACAGTTGGTGAAAATGGTGCGGCTTATACACGGTAGTATTTTATCGACCTTCATTGAGGCAATCAAATTTGGACAAGTCGGCGATTTCCATTTGAAAACAAAAATGAGTGAGAATCCAAGTAGATGAAGGCAAAATTCAGGCAATTTCCCAGTTAGTATTTGGACTTTAAGAGAATGTAGATTTCTCAAAGTCGAATAGCCCAAAATGCTGCTGTGTTGCTAAATGTATCTCCATCTCAACGTTATTCGAAACCTGGCGGAAATGACGTGGAATTTTTTTTTTTTTAAATTTCCCGGAAGAAAACTATATATATATCAGCGTCAAGATCGGCACAACCCAGTGTGCATCTCAGATTAAACAATGCTTCGCAGATAATCAAGAATACTTAACTGCGTGTCTTTCTCTGATGTCTGGAAATGTTCTGTGAGCACGAATCTCCTTTTAGATTTTTGGTTTTAATTTCAGGGAAATTTATTTGCGTCGTTAATGCAAATGCTTCAAAGAACAGTAGGTGTTTGGTTGTGTTGTTTGAAGCATGGTGAAGGAAAGATTACCGTGCCGTGATATCTTGAAAGTATTTCACTTATGATATCTTTATAAAGCCATTGGAAAGTTACCTTAAGCTAGCATATGCTTTAAAGCTACAACAAGAGCAATAACAGGTGCCAGAACAATTTATTTGGAAAAGGCTTCCTTCCACCAAGAGATGGGAATAGAGCATCATTTCAACGTCTGGCTCAGCACCGTACCACAGTCAAGACAACGTGTGCAGGGAACTAAGAAAGTTAAGATTTCCCACGCTCAAGTCGGTCTTGTATCACCTCCTAGAACTATGTAGTGACGTCACCACAACCTAATAGTTATAACAGATACTCAAATTTATCTCCACAATTTCAACAAGGAACAACGGGCTTACGTGTGATACTATAAACCATCCGGAATTTTAAGCATGTCCATGGATTGCAAGCTCGTCTTCCACTGATATTTAATATCTTTAGTTTAATGCCGCCGAGTTAAGCATTATAATCATCAAGTGTACACCAATAGTAGAAAAGGGTTAATACTGAAACTTGCTGTAGTGCCCTTGATGTAGAGTTATCCTGGTTTTGTTTTCTACCATCATGTAGCAGCAGTACAGTACGCAGGTAATACATTCAAATTGGCCTGCACAGTTACCCCACTTTTCTTTAGCCGAACACAAGGAGGATTCTTTGGCACAAACTATTTAAGGTTAGTTAATTTCCTTGACCGTAAACATTATTTCAAGAGCGGAACAGTCAAATTTCAACTGATATACAGACTTTGTTGCCAGAAAGTGTTGGCGTTTAGAATACAAATGTTGGATGCAGCCAATGTCATTTGTTATTAGTGAACTCTCTCCTCTCTCTCTCTCTCTCTCTCTCCTCTCTCTCTCTCTCTTATCTCTCCATCTTTCCATCTCTCTCTCCTCTCTCTCTCTCTCTCTCTCTCTCTCTCTCTCTCTCTCTCTAGCTCTCTCCTCTCTCTATTTTTTTTCCATCTCTCTCTCTCTCTCTTTCTTTCTTCTTCTCTCCATCTTTCCATCTCTCTCTCTCTCTCCGCTCTCCTCTCCCATCTCTCTCTCTCTCTCTCTCTCTCTCTCTCTCTCTCTCTCTCTCTCTCTCGCTCTCTATCTTTCCATCTCTCTCTCTCTCTTTCTTTCTTTCTTTCTCGCCATCTTTCCATATCTCTCTCTCTCTCCCGCTCCTCTCTCTCTCTCTCTCTCTCTCTCCTCTCTCTCTCCTCTCTCTCTCTCTCTCTCATCATGGGTACCTTCTCACGCTGATAATACAGTTTTTTTTTTCAATTGAACTTACAGAAGACTACGACACAATAGATTCGGATATTCAGAACTTTACTCAGTAAATTGTAAAATCTCTCATCTTCGTCTCACGAGTTCACTTCGTTGTTGTTGACAAATAATAGCTCTGTACTGGACAACGTTTTAAAACTTAACAAAATAACGTTATTAATTTAACTATTTAAGATATGATCCGGATGTCTGATGATGAATTAATTTAGAATTATTTGAGCATTCTTTTTCTAACAGCGCTCACCACGAGCCTGTAATGGTTTTGGAAGATGTAAAACGTAATCAGTTGTCACTTAGCCATTTTATTCTAAATTTGTTTTCTCGTATCTCCAAAACCGAGATCGTTTAGAAACTGGCGTTTGGCCGAAAACAGGGATACCTCTTAGATAAATTGATGAGGATGCAAAAAAGCCCCAGAAAAATCGTTTTTTTTTAAATAAACAGAACGAAAATAAATAACTCTACAAGAATGCGTTCGCTGTCCAAACAGACGTAAAAAAAGAATGAAACAATATTTAAAATAATAAAGACGAATAGGGTAGAAGAAGAATTTTAAAAATCAAGATAATATGAAAAAAATACAAATAAGTTTTGGATGGGTAGATTTTGAAATAAATAACATTAATTCTAAGATTGACTGCATTAGAGATATCTTTTACAAAACGTTTAGCATCACAACGATCTCTTAACGTTTGGATAGTATGGTATTATTCTTAGAAAATCTATCTTTAATGGAAATTTTAGGAGTTTACAGGTCTCAGAATTCCATACCTTCTGATCCGGATTGTTTTCCAATCATCCTATTTAACCCGGGGGGGGGAGTGTTGCATAGAACACAAAAGTCAGGAGTTTTTATTTGTTTGTTTTAGTTGTTTCGGACCTAATTTTTTAAGTTATGTAGCTTCACAAAACCCATCAAATGTCTAACGAAGCTCTAAGGATAAAATCTATACCAATTTTATTAACCACGGAGTCGTTAAATGAACACTTGGCTATAGAATTTTAAAAAATAGCCGTACGCCAAACCAGATTATAAAGACGAAAATTCATGTTTTATTCAATGACAGACATAAATAACCAAACAAAGTTATAACTATATTTCGAGATATTTACCATTTATCAGCTGATTCAAGTAAGTTAAAGAGTTTCCAACATTTACACACGGATTTGTGTTAAGCGTATTAAAAGGCAACCACAGAGACATTTGTTACCCCTTTAAAATGATTCTGTTAGATCCTTACTAAATTTACAAGAATTTATGTTCCGTAGATTCAGAGACAGGTATCCGCGGTTTATCTAAAACACACAGTTATGGTTGCCCTAATAAACCTATCGTATATTATTTTTGGTACCTACAACCTGCTTGCTAAAATCCATATACCTGTTTGTAATAACAACTATTCTGTGCAAGAGAATGCTGGTTTTCTGAACATAGTGGAAAATTTGAATTCGAAAATTTCAAAATGTTTGGTGTTCATATAGCCTTTTAATTTACTGATTTTCCTCTTATAGTTATTAATAATGCCGGCATTAATAAATACACCATAACTCTGATCGTACTCTTCTAGCTTTTTGTTAAAACAATTTATGCCACCGCTGATTCATTTGGCCCATTAAAAGCAAATATATATTTAATGCATCTAGAGAGATATCTATCCTAGATTAGTACTTCGCCTTAAATTGAGGTCCATTATATATATATATTCTTCCGATGCTAAAGCATCTTTGTGTTTCTGACTGGTTCAGAAACAGCATTTTACATTTAGAGTTTAGTATGGAAACCGGGGTCTGCGTCTGTTTTTCCTTTGTCAGACAGCTTATGTATCCGGGATGACATCAGCCAGATGCATTTTACAGCTTTTGCCCTTAACCTACCCCAACTTTCAAAAGACGTTATCTGCATCCTTTAAATATTAATCATATCAGATTAGTTTTCGCGCGTTTTAATGTTTTAAGTTAAATCGGAATAATGGATTATTTTTTTTTTTTTTTGCTTCTCTGTAATTCTCCACGCCCTCTCAGTGGAGACCGGCTTAACGCGGCGGAAGAATTCCTCTTTACCGTGTCGGTGAATATCACGCAACGCCCCAAACTCTTCCGCTTAAGGCCGGTAAAAACAGACGGACTATTTCTTTACGCGACTCTCCCTGATTATTTCTTTCCTTTTCAGCAGTAAATTTTCGAATGTCTCGCTCAAGTTCCTTCTCAGATGTTTCTATGCGCTCGTCCTAATAACTAGCAGTAGTAGCTTCAAATAAATGTTATAAATTCCCCCAAACTCTAGATTCGTTAGGAAAGAGAGAAAGGGTTTAAAAAAAAACAAACAACAACAGAAAAAAATAACAGCACCGTGACTTTCGACTGTCTGGTCCCATATCTTAAATTAACGGTTTGCTCGTATTCCGTATCTCTTGTTGTTTATGCGATCACTCCGCGTCCCTTCTTAAGGACGGCGAAAACCAGAGCCGTATGCCTTCAGAACTACTCTGCAATCTGACTCAGATTGGCGTCGTTATCGGGCCTCTCCAACGCTCACGAAGGGAGATAATTACGGCAGCCATTCCTTATCACCATGCGGAATGCATTGACTAATGGATCACCACGCCATGCAATTCATCTTCGAACTAACAACAGTTGATCCAGGCACGCATTACTCACAGCTTGTTTGCTGAATCAGTAACAGAGAAGGAAGAACGAAGAGAGTCCCTTATAAAAAAATCAATTTTCTTTTTTGTTGTTGTTGTTGTTGTAGCCCTCACGGAATCCATCGCTCGCCTATTTACCCGGAACCGCAGTTTGTTTTTCAAATTCATTCGCAGAATAAAAAGCCACAGACAAAAATGAATTCGTTTAACTCGCGATCGTATTTCGCCGCTGCTAAGATTCTATTTACACTGTTAGTTGTCAGGCGCAACACCTATTCGTAACCGCTCTAAACTGTTTAACAGAACATTTCTTTTAACCCTTCCGCCGCCGCCGCCCACCCTAAACAAAAACTCAGATCGTGCCTGGTAGTGGCCGCGCGGTCAATAAAAGAAAATGAAACGTAGTGGTTGGGGGGTGTTGGTGGTGGTGGTGAGGGGGTTAAAATAAACGAGGCTTTTGCGCGGTTGCGGGCAATTCCCTCGACCAGATCGTTAAGTGGGTACGACAACACATAAAACTGATAAAAAAAAAATAAAAAAAAAATCGAACGGGGGCCAATTGCGTTTCCGGACTGGCGAGCTGGTCCACGACCAAATAAGGATAAAAAAAACAAAAACAACAACAACCCCCAGCGTATACTGAGTGGATTAATTCGGGCGTGAAATTAGCACGGCTCCAGAAACTGGGGGTGGGAGTCAGCAGTGGACCGAACCGTACATCGTTTCTCTGAGAGAATTAGATGAAATAAAGTTTATCGATTTAACTCTTTTCAAACTTCACAGCGTTTGCGGGCGAAGATGGGTTAATTATAAAGTACAAAATAGGGATTGTCTCAAAAACGCGTTTCTTCCCCCCTCGATGCTCTGTTCTGTCAGCAGTCGCCACGAAAAGAAAAATAAAAGTGCAACTTTTAGTTGATATACTTACTAGTTAGAGTTAACTTAGGCGCATAAACAAAGTCTCCTCGTCGCTGGATAGGTCAAGTATCAAGTTTGTGAGTAATAAATCGCAATATATGTTAATGCTTTGACTTATGAATTCTTTTCTACCTGTATCCATAGAGTCAAGAGCATCTACGTAAACTGCTCATCAGCATCGAACTCTGAGGAGGAAGCACGCGCACGAATCTGTTTCATCCCGACGAACAAATTCTGTCCTGACTCTCAAGATCCACGGACAGCTGATTAAAGCGAGATAGAGAGGGAGACGTTGGTAATGGCTCAAAAAGATAATCACTTCGTTCCAGATGAAAAGAGGATAAACCGTCGTATATCTCCCACAAACATAATTTATACGTTTATACAAAAAGTAAAATTTGTTTCCTTAAATCAAGTCGTTGTAACGAAGTTATTGGAATTGGATTTACGGGGGGGTGGATCTTTAATTATGCAACCTTTGCGGGTGAAGATCTTCAGAAAGGGGTAAGTTATCTTTGCAGCTCAGCCTCGACAGAAATGAAAGCTATAGTAGACGTTGCATAAAATAGGAATCTTCTGCTGGCAAAGTCGACTGAAGAAGAAAATAAGCAACAATTAGGCAGACAGTTACCATTAGTTGAAATCAGTGTTCCAGGACTGTCGACTCTTGATTTAGCAACAGCCCACGATGAGGAGGACGACGGTGAAACTTGCAATGAAATCAAAACCCATTGTAATTTTCTGCTTTGCTCTTTCTTTTCTAATTTGCTCTTTGGAACAAACGAATGTTTTCCATACTTTCTTTAGCTTTATTTATTTATATTTTTTTGTCTTAACATCTGAAAGATCATTTTAAAATACCATTTAGAAAAAACTCATCTTTAATAAAGACTCTTTTTTATAAATACCACAAAAAATATATTTAATTTTGAGACTTCTGGATTGCTGTGTGTGTCCAGCTCACGCTAAACACGTGACAGAAACGTAGATTATCTGTCATTGAGGAAACAATTATTCTAAAGGACAATAACTGAAGGTGAAGTTTATCTACTTATAAATAACACGATGTTGTGGGAGAGTAGTTCACTCAATAAGAAATAAAACTGCTTCAACTATAGGAGTTTTGTAATTTGTAATCTAGAATCACCGGGTGCTGACCAACACATCAGCTAGGTAAAACAAGTCTCCTGCAGATAGCATATAATATGTATGAAATTTAAATAAGAATATAATTTTTTCAAATATTAGTAATGTTCCAGTTCTTTCCTTCAAAGGTCCCTTAATATTGAGTCGGATAATGAAGAGCAGAAAAATAACCATTTAGCTGTATAAGTATTGAATTTGACAAAACAGTAACAAACTATAGGCTAGTTTAAAAGAAGAAGAAGAAACAGGGTTATAACAGATCTCAGAATCTTAGTTAACGCTGTTTAGGGATGATGTTTCAGTTAAGACATAATATCAGATGTGATCAACGTTCCTTCATTCAGTAACAATTAATTTATTGTAACTATAGATACCAAAATTTTTTAGTAAGTTTGCCCATAATTCACATATATATATATATATATATACGACTAATCTTATAACTTATAAAACCAGACTTCAAGTTCGGAAGAAATACTTTCCAAGAAAGTGTAATCCCGAAGCACTTGGTAGAGATGTAACTGCTTTTCCAATAGGTAGGTCGTTGACCGGTAGAAGGCGAATGACTCTAATACTTCATATCGTTGCCGACCCTTTTCGATCCTGTAGTGCGTGTTGTGCATCGAATAATCTGTATCTTTAACGTAGAAGTGAAACGGTTGAACACCAACACTGCCACAGTCAGGTACACAACGAGAAGCGCACCGAACGTCAGCAATCATTTCCAGCTGCTGCGATCACCACTACACCACCACCTCATCATCATCATCATCATCATCATCATCATCATCATTGCATTCGCGGCAGTGTAAGGGGATCCTTCAAAGACTCGCCCCGTTGTACTGTTTGCACGAGGAATTGTGTTAAGTGACAGGTGTTATTAACGGCCGCCATCGTGCTCGGCAGCGATCGGTAATCACCAGATCACATCCTCTACCAGGTGCGGGTGCAGGCCCGAGAAGAGTTTGCGCCAGTTTTATCCGGCTTCGCGCGATCATCTGCCAGGCACGACGATTCTGCGCCACGTGGCGTAGCAAGAGGCAGCCAGTCGTACCGTTGTATACAAAGGTTGTACTGAAATCAATTATTCATAATCGAATACAAGGAACAATATTCTGACAACCTGAACTCTAGTCTCACACTTAGTAATCTCGTGCCTGAACGCGAACTTTTTATTAATATCAGCGTCTGCTTCTACTGTTTAAATGTAAACACCACTGTTTTATACCCGTACAACTTTGGCTAGTCACACGTGTATTTTATAGGCAATGTACCCTCGTCGGTAAGGTACTCTAAGTAATCCTTTTGTTTCAAGACCCCATTTATAATAGATCCAATTTACAATGGGTGCAGTGCCGACGCATGCGAAGTAGCATTACCAATATTGACAGGTAAACGCAGTATATATTATACAGTGGCCCTAGAAAGCTTATTCCAAAATGTGTTCTTCGGAGTGCAGGTGTGGGAAACGAGCAGGCAATGGACGGGGCCGGATGGCTTCCTCAGGCATGTGGCTCGAAACCATTCTTGCACGATGGCCGGTTGCATTGTCGTACATGAAAGTGAACTGATTACCCTGACTTCGCGACAGATCTAACGTCCATGTCCAGACGGTACCCGCCTGTAACTTCTACGTGAAGCAGAATCCGTTCACTTTTGTGGTCACACGGCAAAAGCGCACTACACCCGTCCACCCCACAAGACAGCCTCCACCCACCCCTAACGCGTTAAGTCGATATTACGTTGGGTTGGTTCCCACCACGTATGGAACACACCATCAGCGAAAAAAAAAAAAAAAAAAAAACAGAAGAGTTTGCTTTACTGTTATCGGAGAACCTGCTTGCAGTCTGACAAAGTCCTACGCAAACGAGTCGTAGCCCATTTCCTTTCTCACCTTAAAAGTCTGGCGTGTAGATGAGCAGAATGTAGCCGATTTCGGGATAGTTCAGTCGGAGGTACGTGTCCTACGGAACTGCCGCAATTTTTTTTTTCTTTTTTTCCCCCTGAATGGAACCTACTGAGATGGTCTGGTTTGACCTCGAGCCAGATAAGGGATGTGATAGTTTCCGCGAACTGATCTGGTCTATAAGTCCAATGGCCACGCCTACTCACGGCCGTCCTAGCTATGGCTGTGTATCGATACTCGTCGGCAAGCTCGCCGTCGAAGCGTCATGCTTTTAATATCGGCAACTTTATTGCATGAAGATATCTAAAAAAAAAAAGGTTTTATATCCAGTTTGGCCATTGTTATGTGACTTCAAAATAACCTGACAATGGTGTGGCTCTTTGTGGGTGCACTCTACTCGGACTCTAAGAGCTACGTGCGGCACTTGAAGCAATAAAAATGTCACATGATTGAAGCCTTCGGTCGACAAAGAGTTAAATGGGCATATCCCGCATACAGTTAATCCGTTCAGTGTAAATAAAATCACAGATTTTTGCCGGATGTTAGTATTGCTCAAATTAATAGGATTTCCATGTTATGTTACTCGTATAACGAGAACTTGTCTAAAATGAATAATTAAATAATCCAATTATGCAGATAATTTTGTTTTTATGAGATTATCCAGACTTGAAGAGTAAGAGTTTAGAATAGGAAGAAAACATGGCAGGATTTATAAACGTTATAAATATTTACCAGTTTGTTTGTTGTTGTTTTTTCCTGATTTTAGGCACTATCGGCGAAAGTTATGTATTTAATCTGACATCATAGAAGACAGGCAAATTTACTCGCCGTGGAAGTTTTCAGGTTTTTGGTTTGTGGATATCTCACTAACAGTAAATAATCAAAATGAATAACTGCGCATAATTTTCTCAGATAGATTTGTATTAGTATAAATATTACTTGCTTTAAGAAACCGAGTGGAAGAGATACATCTGGTTCAAATTAGACTTGGAGATGTCTTTAAAACAAATTTTGTTTCTGAATTGAAATTTAAGGCTCGATATTCTTAGAATTGAATTGCGGTGTTCCATAAATGCAGGAAGATCCACTCATAAATCGGATACTCTGTTTTATGCCGTAAAAAATATTTATGTATGAAATTAATCTCAAGTCTCATTGACATTAAATGTACATATTAAACAAAATTTCCAAATTAAGCGTTGCGAGGAATTCTTCCTTTCCTTATCTTTGGGGTTACTGGAAGCTTTTATGGACTCTGAGAGAAAGAAAAAAAACAATACTAAGACATTAGGACTTGATTTAATTTTCTGCGCATCACTCTAAAGGAAAAATACTATCTTTCTTCAAGTCAAGTATTTGACGTCTATTGCTCAATAATTTTCCTTGCTTGAGCATCTGACTTCAACGTTGAATATGGCCTGGCCAATGGGGAAGACGATGCTAAAACGATTGCTCGCGGCCTTCGTGAATGACCTTGAACTTTTGTTTCGCTGTAATATAATTAAGGCTCCCAATCAAACATGTGACAGGTATATAAGGTAGTAAAGAACTGGCTCTTGAGATACTCACGTGTATATACTCCCGATAAGCCAATTATTTATCGCATCATGCCATGTAGTTTTGAAACTAGACTACATAAAAGATTGCACCAGAAATTCAAGAGTGTCAGATTTAGGAGAATTCCGACTGGCAAAAGAAAAAGAAGTTAGACTGTTAATCCGAGATAACGGAAGTAACTGTAAGGAACGTAAAAGCAGAGAAAAGCCCTCGGGTGAATCGTTGGCGAAATTGGAACCGGCAGTTAGTCTTTTAAAAATAATTTTATAAAACCTTTGTGCGTAGTAAAAGTAACAAAAAAGAATGTGGGAAACCAGCGCCGTGCAACGTTGATGAATCAATTAAGCAATAAATAAAAGTTTCAAAGTAAATAAACTATATCACCGGATTTTAAAAAGGTTAGAGTTTCTAAATATGACCATTAATCCTGCCATCCTTTTTTTTTCGATTTCCTTTCATCAACACCCGACAATTCAAGCGGCTTAACAATATTTTCCAGGGAACTACTTTCTGATATGTAGGTTTTCCGGCTAGTAACTGTACTGCTTTCCTATCCGCCATGATGACGAAACGAATATGACGTCAGCCGATCCCTCCGCCGTCTCAGTCAGTTCTGTGGGGGTAAGGTTCACACCGCTGCTATGCGGAATAAGATATTTTACCAATGAGCTATAACTTGTGTTAAGATTATCTACTAGCTAGAGGTTTATGGAACCGTCCGGAATTCTGATTAACCAGTCTCCCAGTCCTCGCTATTTTGAATCCTGAATTTTACTAAAGGCTACGTTTCATCATAAAATTAAATTAAATAAACTAAATACATGAAAGAAGGAAAATCAATTACATTTCCCTATGATAAAAAAACAAAACAAAATTACTCAGAATCTCTGTAGCTTTTCCAATGAAGTCGTTTTTCAGTACATAGCAGAGAGCAGAGTTGGAGATGTTTGTGCACAGCGCCATACGAGATAATAGAATAACAGAAGACCAAGTGGCTCCAACAGATTATCAGTCGGAAGAAACAAAAGTGTCGAGGAAAAGGTCCAGCTGTCAGATTGGAAACCATATGAGGGGGGGGCTGGCTGCCGCGAAGAAACTCTCAGTTTGTCTGGCAGTAGTAAAAGAACTAGCGAGTTCAAAAATGTCTTCCGCGAAAAGAAGTCTGCCAACTGCACTTCGAGGTGGGGGGGAGGAGGATTCACCTGCAGCCGTCCAGAACGAGGTCGTGGATTTTCTAACGTTTCTTCTCCACCAAAGTAAGCGTCGGGGCCACGTGAAAATCTTTCGGCTCGGCGAGGAATGGGAAAAAGAAATAAATAAAATAAAAGGAGCCTGACAAAATGAAAAGCTACGCGCGACGAGATTAAATTTGTCAACGATTTTGAAATCCGAAAGATGTCTCAGCAAAGTATAAGTTTCACCTAATCGAACTTCAATACAATACATCATGGACTTCTTGTTATGTTATACAGTTAAATGACGTAAAAGTTTGAGTTGATCCTCCACATTCCGTGAAAAGATGTCATAATTTGCTTCGTGTACTGTCGTGTAATCCAACAGTTTGAGCACTGAACCGCTGAAGCAACTTGTATGATTATTAATGATAATTGAGGAGCAAAGTTGCATTCAGCATCGAACCTCCATCATCATGATTTTTACCATTTTTTTTGGTATATGCTCATTGCTGAGGTGTTTAAAGCAAATCTGTATCAACTCTGGTTGTGAACGGTGCAAAGTTAATCTGTTTTAAAGATTTATCAGCTGTATAGGTTGTAAATAACTGATTGATATAATTACATAATTCATTTCCTTACACTAGCGACCGGAAATGAATTAGTGCGAAGTCGTCGAGCTGCTTTGTTACTAAGATCATCGAAGAAATTATTTTAAAATATTACCTGAGGATCTAGGAACATTTATTTCTATTTCCGTCTAAAGCTAATAGGGTTTGCCTAACTTTTATTTGTTAAATGGATTTTATATAAATTATATTAACAGATGTAATTAAACATTTTTATTAGGAGCGGATCTTGCTTGTTGTAGATGAGTACCTTTACGGCAGCAGTAAAAACTAATGGGTTAAATCTCTTTCCGACAAGTCACTGATCACCTGTATGAAAAGAGAACGCACACCATGGGATCTCAGGTCGTTTATTTTGAATGCAGCATGAAAAAGAGCCAGGAGATTTCGCAAGAGCTGCGAGTTGCATTGAGATAATATTGATTGGCTAGAGGCCAAATAACCTGAGAAACTAGTGTATTTAAAATTTCTTATTATACTTTATAGCTTTACCAAAGAGGAGTAAATACAGCAGTAGAGGTACTGATGGGCTACTTCTGCGAGAGGATCGATAGAGAGAAATAACAAGCCTCAGACATCGGAACTTAAGAGCACCTTAGATCACTTTTTAATAGCTCCCAAGATCCCCCAGAATCACCCAGCTTTTGTTTAAAAGACGTCAAAACTGGTGCTGACATCACCACCACGAAAACCAGTTCTTTAAACAATGGAAAAGAAAGACAAAGGTAAAAATTTGCGGTGGCCTCTGATCAAAAGCAGTTCGTGTTCTTTGGAAAAACCGAAACTCCTTTCAGGTGTTTGGCTTTTAAAATAAAAGGTATTGATGTAAATACTTCAAAGAACAGTGCTTGGTGTTGCCTGTGAAACGTAGCGGAGAAAATGTATAGGGTGAGGATGTTTTACAAAGAATTACACTGAAGCTACCACAGCGATAGATAAAATGAAGACGAAAGAAGATTACCATGCCATTATTTTCCTTGCCCTTGGCACACCGTCTTGGTGATCTAAGATCGACTTTTTGAACGATAGGATATTCTGCAACACTCATCAAGGTTATGTATAATCTTTTTACCGATCGAAGAACGTTAAAATTTTTTAAACAGTTCAGCTGGTTACTTCGTTCCTGAGATTCGTCATTTGTTGAACGTCTTTGAGAATACATTACCTCGTGTGAAAACATGGCTAGTAAGTAATGCATTTAGAAATGTCTTCGGTGAATTTATGGAAGATGTCGGAAAATAGTTCAAAATTCTAGGGGGGAGGAATCTCCATTCTGTCACAAATAATACAAATTAAAAAGGCAGTTCTATATTTTATCTTTAATTCTGCGAATGATAGCTGCTCTATATTCTAATGATAAAGAAAAACATCAGATTAAGAAAGGATTGTCAGCATCCTATACTTCAATTTCATTCTAGATTGTTGAATAATAATCACCATTTTAATGTTGTGCTAATTTGATTTGATAGAACTTTTTCTGCTTCTGTGTTATCACCAGTTTTATTTGGAAATTAACTCTTTAGTAAAATTATTAATTCCTGCAACGAAAAAATGGTGAACTAATGCGACAATTTTAGAAGCATTATCTCTTGTTTCTGAAGATGTTAAGAAAAAAGTTCGGCGGTTTTTAGGGAACAATTTCCTAGATTTCCTTCTGGTCTTTAAACCAGATTGTAACCGGCTGGATTAAGCGCCCCCCAAAAAATACCGTATTTACGTCGTATTTAATCTCTTTTATATATTTACTTTCCTGTTAAAAACGATTTTCTGGTTCTGTGTTACTCGTTAAAGACGAAAAAGGCGAGTTTTATTCGGGGAATGGATAAATTTTAATGAAGGAACCTGTCTGACCAGAATATGGTTATGCCTGTACCTGATATCAGAGCTAATGATGTCCTGGTGTTAGTAGAAAGAGAAAAGAATAGTTTTCTGCTTTCTCGTCTTCAGCGATTCCATCTAAATTAATAATAATAATAATAATAATAATAATAATAATAATAATAATAATAATAATAATAATAATAATAATCATGTTTTCACGTGACTGCGATTTCTATGCTTCCTCCAGTATTCGGCTGATAACGAAAGATTTTTAATTCGATGGAAGTGGCTGCCTGGTTCCAGAGTAGCGCCAAGTAAACACCGGTACAGTGGTACGGGCAGTTTGTCGGTGAAACGGCGGATGGTCATCTTGTGGCGAAAAATTGCACTAGCAATATATATCTTCTTCACTTGATAACGAGCTGCTCACCTTTTTTTAAAAAGTTTTTAATACATCTTTAAGGTGAGAAGCCATTTTATTTGTGATGTACATTTACAAAGCTAATGTTTTAAGAAGACTTCATAAAAACCAGACACCGCCCACCAGTTACTAAATATTTCCGAGTAATTAAAAAAATAACGGAAAAATATATATAAATGTTTTAAATAACAACAAATTGAACTGAGTAGAAGTTTGAATTAATCATTAGATTTTTTTATCATTAGCGTATTACATTCATAAAATCTGCACTCAGGTATTTTGAAAGCAGAAGGTTCAGAATTGACAGTGTAGACTTTCATGGTGGAAATCTAACAATGACGTAGTAAACGTCGTGTCCGATCCTCATTTCTATTCTGATCATCTCCAGCTCTTTACTTAAGGCCTGAATAATTATTATTTAAAAAAAAAAAAAATCTGTTAGAAATAAAATAAAAATTCCTTTTTCATAACTAAACAAAATACCCGATGTTTTTATTACTGTATAATACGAATATATACTTATTTTTTTAAATATCAAAATGGATTGTTTTTGTTTGTGTGTCGGTTTATGTATACATCCCCATTTATCATATAAATGAATATACGTGAAACAGTTTACTCACTACAAAAGAATCCAAAACTATATAGTTTAATGTTGTTTCCTTTAATTATAATTTTTTTAAAAAAAAAAAAACAAACTTAAATTTAACCAATCAGAAATGATGCCCGATACCAGTGCGGAGTCACTTGCAGATATTCTAGCCAGAAGGTTTTGCATTCACCAAAAAGAACAGCGGGCTAATTTTTAGTAAAAGAAAATTGCAGGCAATTTTCATAGCTTCACTTCCGAATGATACCATTCCAGTGCAGTGCACTTGTTGACTTTCGCCAGACTCGGTTAAAGTTCGATCTTGTCGCTGCACCTTATCTGTCACCAAGACAACGTAGAACGTCGAGCGGGATCGGCCATTGTAGGTTCATGGGCCGTTCTTTTGCAGAGTTGGCTCGCAAGACTAGTTGTTACGTGGAACCATCTCGACGATATCGGTTCATCTGACAGTACGAAGGCGCGAGCAACCATTCGCACAAGTATGGGGTTGGGGAGACGTTGGACATGAATCGAAATATATGAATCCCGGACCGTACAAAATCATCAGCTGGGTCCCGACAGGATTCGTTGCGCCGTCCACTTGGTGCCAGTCTTGGGTGTTATTATGTTACAAGTGTTTTGGTCGATCCGAGCACTGACGAGTAGGGCCGACCTAAAACCTGCTACCCCATAATGGAATAATATTCCCTCTCCTGCTATTGTGCTTCGCCTGTTTAATTGCATATATATATTATATATTCTATAAGAAGTACAGTACACAGCTTGTTATCCGATCTCCAGAGTTAACCGACTTTACCAATAAAAGTCAAGATCAGTTTAGTTTTGACTACTCAACCTTTGTAGTTCACGAACAGATCACCAGGGGAACTGTATGCACTGTTTGCGCATGCCCAGATTGCTTCTTATCAGATAGTTAGCATCCTTTACACTTCTTGCTTTTCGATCAGTTGTGTTCTCCCTTCACAAACAACAAACAAGAAAGATGCTTTTCGATAAACAGTAACACTCCAGGTATCCAACTTTTTCGGATACCCTGCCATCTCCAGATGTCATTAGGATTGGATAGCAGGTTGTTTACTGAATTACAAAATATTAAAAGTTCAGAGAAGCAAGCGAAAGATACATGAAATGTGGTCTGACTGATGCTGATTGCGAGATAGTTGCTAAAACATTGGACTATTTATAGGTGTTTGATTAGTGATAAAGTATACTTCTGGAAGGTAATTACTGGTAACACAAACGTTATGTCAAAGACTACGCTAAAGCCCATGCGGGGAAATTATTGTTGAAAGGTCCATAAGCAAATACAAAATACTATTTTTGTAAAGAATGATTTTTTATGTATGTAAAAGTATATGCATGCAAAAATAATTTTAAATTATTATTTCACTTAAGAAGGAAAAACAGACACCCAGCAGAGGTAATTCTGAATATTTTCAGATGAAAACGAACGAACGAACACACACACACATACACACATATATGTTTACACACATACGGACACGAACACACACACACACATATATATATATATATATTTACACACATACGGACACGAACACACACACCACACATATATATATATATATTTACACACATACGGACACGAGGACACGAACACACACACACACATATTTACACACATACGGACGCGAACACACACACACACACATATATTTACACACATCGGACACAACACACACACACACACATATATATGTTTACACACATACGGACACGAACACACACATATATATATACACACACATACGGACACGACACACACACACACATATTTACACACATACGGACACGAACACACACACACATATATATTTACACACATACGGACACGAACACACACATATATGTACACACATACGGACACGAACACACACACACACACACACACACACACACACACACATATTTACACACATACGGACACGAACACACACATATATATATATTACACACATACGGACACGAACACACACACACATATATATTTACACACATACGGACACGAACACACACACACACACACACACATATTTACACACATACGGACACGAACACACACACACACACACACATATTTACACACATACGGACACGAACACACACACTAGCAGCCATATCTGTTTATTCACCAAAGAAATATACCCCGTATGTTACCGCATGACTACTGCCAGTAAACATACACATGAAGATACCGTGTCACAGTGAGTTCATATTAGAATTTTATTCTCATAGAAGATCTGTTTCAAAATATCCATCCCACATTTCTATGCTTTAATGGGAAGAGTCCACAGACCAGCGGCTAAACACTAGAAAAAACAGCCGCTCTCTCCCGCAGAACAGAACCCAGGTTTAATAATCAATTCGTTTATTCTATCGCCCAGCTCCCTGACACGATTTCTCCTCCTTCCCCCATAACCAGCCGAACGCGTTGGCTTCCTTCGGGGGGCCCTCGTCTTCCTCACACATCTGGCATCGAAAAGGGTTAAAGCCGGGATTTTCGGCTGCGCGTAGGAAAAGTTCACGTCTGTTGAAGATTCCACGGCCGAGACCCAGTTGTGAGCAGGAGAGTCAGGAAGAAGTCCGACAAGAACACACATTTCTCCCGCATCCGAACCCACAAAATTGCATCCATTGGTAACCGCAGGGGCCCTGTTAATCTTTGGTAGCCGCGTAAGGAAAGGGGCCGGTACTGGTTTGTTGACTTGCTTTTTCTCGAATTGTTATCGCGGGGAGAATTCATTAAATTTCATTTCGATAACTTTATCATTATTTATTTTTTAAAGACGAATCCGCCTTTCTTTCCTTGGGGGTGGGGAAGAATCCAGGATTCTTACGAAAGTTAACCTCGGCCAAACCTTTTGTTAAGTCAACGTGAAGCTACTTTTATCTCATTACAGTTTTAGTTTTTGCCGGTTAATGTATAAAGGACTTCTCCCCGCCGCGACTACGTTGGCAGTTGGACAGTTCGTGAACGTATTCTAAAGCCAACATTTAGCTTGCATATTAAATAAATTCTTCTTGTTACGGTAATATGGCGGCCGGAGGGGGGGGTTGTTGGTTTAGGGACAAAACAGATTTTAATGAATCAGTTTTCTGACAAAAAAAGAAAGAAGGGAAGGTCGTAATTAGGTTGCGAACACTCGTCGCCTCTCTCTAAGTAGAATTGTTAAAGCAGAATAGCAGTTTTGTGCGAAAAACGATTTCTAGTTGTCGTTGATAACTTTCTTGTATACCGCAGCACAGTTGTTTAGAATTTCTGTTTGCGATAGTTATCCGATCGGAACAGATTTACAGAAGTTATTCTCTGCATGCTGAGCACATCGCGCCGGAAATACTGTTTGGACCTTCTAATCGGAAGGTGCGTGACCATCCGATTATTACCATGCTGTTTCCGCCATTGATTTTCGCTGTCTAACCCCCCCCCGCCCCCTCTGGCGGCGGCACCAAATCAACAAAAAAGTTAGTTCCCTTTAAATGGGTCGCCATCTTCTGAGCCAGACAGTCTGGTTCCAGGACCTCTACTAGTTCCAGAGTTGTCTGCGTCTTGTATATATATATATAAAAGAAGATTCTTTATTTAATGGAGTCCCGCTTAGATATGGCGTGAAGCAGCCTGGAGGTTTTAAAACTGTCAGCTTCCGTTGTGAGGAAAGCAACGGAATAATTTTAATTAATCGCAACACAAAGTTAAATACAGTTTGAACAGAAGTCAAAAAATGGGTATTGATTTTGGTCAAGATGACGATGGAAGAAACTCTCATTCGCCGTCATCAAAGTTCAATCTCACGTGAATTGTTTTGTGTTTTTTTATTTTAAAGTTTACTGATAGTTGGTAGGGTATCAATTACGAACTTTTAACAGTGTCTGGCACTCGCTAGGAATCACGTCGTCAACTTATGTAGCTGTGCCTTTTAACATCGTCCAGCTGATATTCTGCCATCCCTAATCTTTTTCCTGATTGATAGTCTCGGAAGCAACAACGGAATAGATAAAATGATTTGCATTTTCGTTTCAGCATCAACAAAAGCAGTTATATTCCCATAGAAATTCGAGACATTATCTGATTTGAGTAAACAAACAGAGCACAGCCTGTCACCACCACCATCATCATTTATCTCCGTGTAGCAACTGGGAAAGTAATCGTCGTATCTGATCCTTTTTCGATAAGTGAAGAAGCAGCCGGGGTGTTTTAGAAAAAAACCCACAATTTATTCTGAACATATTTAGTGATGGTTTCATCTCTCTGTTTTTGCAAATACTTTTGTTGTTGCTGTTGTTTTTTGTATATCGGTTTAAAGGGAAAACAGGGCATAATTAAAAAAAAAAAACATAAAGGATCAGTTTTAATCCAACTAATCGTGAAGTTTGGGTTATGGTTAGGGTCAGGGCCAGGGTCAGGGTTACGGTAGGGTTAGGGTTAGGGCTAGGGCCAGGGCCAGGGTCAAGGTTACGGGAGGGTTAGGGTTAGGGTTGGAAGCTAAATTTGTGCATAAACTCTGATGTTTAAGGGTGCATGGAAAAACGAAGGCGGAGTCCAGCTATCAAGACATGAATTTTGGAATGATTACCAGCAGGCTGCGATGATTGATTTCTCAAGACAATGAACAACAAGACGTTCACTTTTATAAGCTGATTGTTATTGGGCACCCTAAAATTTCAGATCTAGCCTCGCTTTAACCCTCCGAATACTTCGTCAATCTTTACGGCCTCTGTATTACTCCACCTCTGAAGCACCAGTTAGTATTCATTATTGAAAGTCCACACACCCCTGATGAAACACACGTGGGGTTGGGACATTATACACGTGTGCCGTCGCAGAGTTACAAAGGACCATATGAATAAGAAAGGTTCTGAATATCACAGGTCCATCGGAGTATTAAGTAATACAAATTTAAAGGGCAGTGTGATGCAAATGTACCCGAGGCAAGGTGGCATACAAGGAGTCAAAGAAGATAGAATAGATTTCTATAAGTCGCCCTTTAGTTGGTGCAAGTAAAAGGGATTGTTTGTGTCTTATTTTTTTAAATGATGAAATTAGCATATTCCCACGGTTTTCTCGGAGCTGGCTTGAAGTCCTATCCACGGCTCCCGTCACATCTAAAAATAGAAGCTCTGCGATCAAGGACATGTTGCCATCATTTCGTTCTTCATCTGAAGTTTTGGGGCTTCGGGAAATGGCGAAGAAGCCATGGCCTTTACTCCGCTATCTGACAGGTGGCAGGCGCCGTAGTCGACCGATTACAAAAGTCGATTAGACGAAGAAATTACTTCCAGCCGAGAAAGTTGCTACTAACAAAAAATAATGTTAATTTAGTATGCGTAGGAGCTGTCCTTAAACAGTGTTGACGGCGTTATTTATCTACATCTGTTTTGTTCAGCTCGGGCCTGATCCAGCCATCTCTGTCACCGCCCTGATTTCATTCTCGCCCTTCTTCGCGAACTTCTCAAAACCAGCCAACAATTCTCGGCCATCGATCATTTTTAAGACCGTTAAAACCAAATATTTTTTTTTTTTTTTAAAAAAAGGTAACAGGGGATCGCTCCGGCGACGTGAATGTCCGGTGGAACCGGTCGGAAGGTTTTGGACACAGATGCTGATCTGATGGTCTGGTTATCTTTACAGACTACCAGCGGGCTGACCGTATTAACGATGAACCGACTTCCTTTACCGGTCTATCCTCGACAGACGATAACAGCTTGGCTGTGATTGGTCACGTTATACATCGCTTTTAAATCTTTGTTTCGCTGTCAATTTGACTACTTCACATATACGGTGAAAGTCTGGTTTATATATATATATATATATATATATTCATTTCGGTCTACATTCAATCTCTCTCTCTCTGTACTGACGTCATCCTCTCTATCTTTCTCTCTCTACTGACGTCATCTCTCTCTCTCTCTCTCTCTTTTATTTCTTTGTTTAGCAATCAGAAGTAGAGGTCTGCGCATCATCGACTTTTCTCCTGACATTTAGGAAAAATCAGTGGGTGAAAGTAGAGCAACGTTAATTGTGAATGTAGACCTTACTATTATTGCAACACATTTTCTGTCTGACTGTTTTCTAGACAAGTAGGCCTGTGGACGGAGTACATCTGATCGATACAGCCACCAAACAGGTACTTGATGTGCAAAGCGTGAATTCCATCAAACTACGCCTGTCTTTCCTTCCAGCTCTCGCGCCTCCCTAGATTACTAACCCGATCACCGAGCCGCCCTGGCCACCTAATGTAAGATAACTCAAGAAAAATTATAACTAAAAACTTTGGCAACATTAATAATTTAGTTTAATTTGGCAGTTAGCTACAAGGAGACTGGATAGCTTCTATACGGGGTCAATGGGAAATATAGCCATCACTACTATTTCTAAATCTCTTTATACTATCAACATTAAGTAAGCTTTCCGGACGTTTATTTCATTCATTAACAATTAATTCTATTATTATCAGTATTTTCTGATATCTAACCACGCGGGAATCTTAGCTAATTTATCATTTTTACTCCCCCTTCGTATCAGTATAACAGAAAGCCGTTGTTCACATACTCAAAAAAGCATATATATATATATATTTTTTAATTCTTTATTAGATCTCTTATGCATCTAGAATTCAAATATAGTAGATCCAATATTTTTAACTGCACGGTGTATTTAAAATGCTAAAGCAGAAATATTTTAGCAAATATAATGTCAAAATAACCCCAATTATTTAAAGTATATAAATATAGTGACATCTTTGCCGGTTATCGTCGTTTAATCGAAGAGGCAATGCGCATATATTCGCTTTAGTTATCCTTGGGATTTATCTGAAGAAAAAAAAGGCGCTAAGCATTCTGGGAAAACCAACATTTTGTGTGATGCTATTTTTTTTTGAAAAATGCATTCTTTGAAATAAATACAGATAAAAGAGCGTCATTGCTTTATAGATTTTTGGTTTTAAACTGTCAAGACAATGGAAATCTCTCTCGGAGACGCGCCCCATACTCAAAAATTTTATTCAGCAGTTTTGACATCTGGCTGCCAAACAGAACCAACCATGTGACGTCATTAAATCGGCAATATCTCAGTTTTGACATCTGGCTGCCAAACAGAACCAAGCCATTGACGTCATTAAAGCGGCAATATCTCAGTTTTGACATCTGGCTGCCAAACAGAACCAAGCCATTGACGTCATTAAAGCGGCAATATCTCAGTTTTGACATCTGGCTGCCAAACAGGACCAAGCCAGTGACGTCATTAAAGTGGAAATATCTCGGTTTTGACATCTGGCTGCCAAACAGAACCAAGCCATTGACGTCATTAAAGCGGCAATATCTCAGTTTTGACATCTGGCTGCCAAACAGAACCAAGCCATTGACGTCATTAAAGCGGCAATATCTCAGTTTTGACATCTGGCTGCCAAACAGGACCAAGCCAGTGACGTCATTAAAGCGGAAATATCTCAGTTTTGACACCTGGCTGCCAAACAGAACCAAGCCAGTGACGTCAATAAATCGGCACTATCTCAGTTTTGACATCTGGCTGCCAAACAGAACCAGTGACGTCATTAAAGCGGCAATATCTCAGAATGCTTACAACAAAAGTACACACGTGTTCGAAGCTTCTTCTTCTTTTGATTATAATACGTAAATTATGGGATTTGTTCTATACTAGCGGCCATTATCGCACAGGGTGAAACAAATTCACTGGCGGCGTTTTTGCATTTTATCGAAAATAGATATTCATTTTTCGACCGCGAAGAACATATCACGCGCGCATTCATTTAGCCGATATAAGTTATCTACTTTAGAATGAATCTCTCTTTTTTTGGAAACATATGGCTTCAGTAACGTTTTCTGAGAGGCGCAGAGATATAAATTAGGCTCATTCTTAACATCCCGAAGGAAGATAATAAAACCGCTGTTTCCGTAATCAAAATCCCTGCAGATGGCGATATCGGTGCGTGACGTAGCGGTTTATGGTGGGCTGGGCTAATGCAGTTTTCGGATTTTTGGTACTTTTATTATCGTCGTCAGAACTGTCCGCCGTTAAAAGGAAATAAGGGAATTATCTATCTGCTCCACAGTTCGATCATGTATAGTTTGTCAATAAGCCTGATATAAGTAATTATCGAGCTATTTTCCCGGCTGTCAATAGGACGTTTAAGTCTTTATACGTTTAGCCTCTTGGCAGCTCAACGCATGATAAAGCCCCTTTCTTGTTACCAGGGGCTTTTTTTCCTGTCTTCGCGGAGATATAAGCGCCTTTAAGTCGTACAGCGGACCGCGCTGCTGTGGCAGCTACGCAGATAAGTCGTCCGCCAACTCTTCTCACCCCATTACCAGCGTGTTCTCGGTGTAAGGGTGCGCATGACTACGCTTAGAAGCGACCTGAACATTCTTTAACAAAGAAAAGGCTGGGGCACCCTTGAACCGTGAGAAATACGACGTCACAACTGTAAAATGACACGGATTCCATGCCTACTTATGTGTGGCTGTTACTACTGAAACAAAAAGAGATCAGAGTACTTCATTTCTTTCGGCTTCCAACCTCTTTTCAGCTACGTCAAAATCAATACGCACCGGCCATACTTGTTTAAAGCGTGCGGATTGATATTTCATTGTGAATTTATTAAGTAGGTACAATTAGAGATACAGTTTGGTCAGCCCTTCATAGATCTAAAACACATTGCCTCCACGAACTTCATACTATAAGGTATGGGTTTTTTAACATTCTACACCAAAAGAGTTAGGGTACTGTTTGAATCTGTTTTAGAGTGACGTCTATTCTCCCAAAAACTGCATAAAAACCAAAGCAGTAATTCGTCAAAATAAAATTTTAAAAAAAATTACACGCTCCTTTATAAAGTTTCTAAAAGAATTTAGTAAATTATTTGTTGTTCGGTGACTTACTTCCTTTTGGAGTAAAAAATCTAATTGTTTTCGTAACTGCAGACTCGTCTACTACTTGCCTGAATTTTCAAATAGAACGATCTACGTGTTAGCAAAGAACATTTCTCGATTACACAGCACTTCTGCTGTTCCACTATAAACGTGAAGAATACAGACGTGGAGCATGGAAGAAGAAATAATATAAAATACTGTTCTTCTTAAATTTAGATTTTAGATTGATCTTTGGACATTTTTGAAGCTTATGAGGGTTTTCTTTTCATCAGGCGCCACATTTTTACTCTCTCGACAGAGTTTGTTGTGTATTTTATCTAGAAACGGTTCTCACGTGTCCATTCCTCCAGCCTGCATTATATTAGAGACGTTTAAATGAAACCCAGCTGAAGTAGCGTCGACTTAGTGGCGTCTGGCTGGGGTTCATTTGAACGTCTCTCCCTGTTATGTTGTGCACCATCAGATCCTTTAGTCGTAGAAAATTAGAGAACACCGGATGAAGCCGGTCTGAGTTATCAAACTGTATGCGATTGGCGGCTGGTTATCGTATTCTGCAACCCAAACGTTTGCCATGCGACGCGGAAGTTTGGCTAATTCTGAATTTTCTTTGGAACCCAGATAATGTGAATCAAAAGATACTTTTGGATCTTTTAGTTCACGGTTTTCCTTTACCTTTCAAGTTTAAAATAGATATAATATCTTCTTTTTTTTAAAAAAGAACTAAAGTTATTCCATGTAATTAATCTATTCGTTTGACTGCAAAATCTATCTTGTTTTAAGTTAACTCTTTTAGATTCGGAACTCGACAAATAAGTAAAAGTAAATAAATAAATTTAAACATTAACGCCTCAAAAACAGGAATTAAACTGATGATGATGTTATTTTCCATTTAAATCGAATAATTTCATTGTAATTTACTAGAAGATCATCAACATTTTAGCTGACACAATAAGGAAGTTTTGAACTTATGCACCATTACATTCGATAAATTCGGCGAGTGAAGTCATTGTACAGAAATTTCGAGTTTCCGATAGAGTTATTACGAAACCTTTTTGAAATAATAAGCTTCCATTATTTGTCTTTCTTATCACAAGCAAGAGATATCCAGGCACCACGTGGATGCGCGCGCGTGTGGAATGGGAGACATCGCTACCGTGACGTCATCGCATCCGGAATCCTTCATGCGGGCACCCGATTTCAAAGAGAAGACTTTCGACAAATACCTCGTCGCAATTAAATTCCAGGACATCCGCTGCTATGCTGGACGTAACATAAGATAGAAATTGCTCCATATCTCTAGATAACCCGGCCGTCTTTGTAAGTAAATTTTAAAAAAGAAAAAAAAAACCAGAAATTCTTGCAAAAAATATAGACATTCACAGAAAAAATCCAGACAGACGCCGTAATTCCTTGTTTCACAAGGACAAACTTATTACAGTGGGTGAAGGTAATGTAAAATAACGCGATCGATACAGATCAATATATACATATATATAAATAATTTTCTTTTGTTTATTTCTTGCACATTCTTTTCTTTTAGATACTGATATGGCTGGCTGATTCAGCTAATTTCGGGTTTTATTAAATTCCATTTTCCGTTCCCGTAATAGGCTGCGATTTTGTATATATATATTTTTTTTACTAGCATTTTCATCGCTCTCCACGTCGTTTAGTTACTTTTCATCGGTCTTTCTTGTCAGAAGTGCCTGTGGTTTTTACTAAAATATGGACTGGATAATAGAATTTCACGATGGAACAACCAAACGTATTACAAATTTGAAACAAACAACAACAACAACAAAAACTTTTTCTTTTTTTTTTCCTGTTAACTTTCGGAAATTATTAGCCGAAAATCCAATTTTAGAGTTTGGCAGAAACATCTAATAATGGACAAAGAATTTGCCATCTAGTGCTGAAGGATGATATACTTTTTGGCTTCTGTTAACATTAACTTTTACACAAACATTTTTATATAATATTCTATAGTTTTTCCAGAAGTTTCATAAAACCAGCCTAGCAATTATATATATATATATATATATATATATAATAAGTTTATTTGTTAATCGCATCAAAACGTGAAAATCGCCGGACTGTATTTGTGTACTTTAAAAAATGGCAGTTTTTCTACTTTAATCAGTATTTATGAAGATAAATTAAGAATAATTGTAGACACACATACAAACAAACACAGAGAGACAATGGCACACAGAGTCACAGAAACGTACGCTTTCATGTACACACGCAGATGCATACATATTTCAGTTACATTTGAGTACATAGTGTTTTTGTTTGACTCACCACAAGTGTTGACCTTTAGATCTAATCTTTCGAAGCGCCACCTAGTGGTCCTATTTTCGAGAAGTCTCAATTACTTGTGGCATGTATCACAGCTGACTTAATGCCATTTATTTTCACGCCGTGTTCCTTTAAAGAGCAGTTTTTTTTAAAGATTAATTGCCCAAATTTTCTAACATCTGCGCACTAGGGAAAGTTAGGACAGGGTTGCGCAAAAATAGATGAAATACAGTTCCGCAAAAGGAATGAGAATAATTTGACTCGGTAGGGAATTATCCACAGTACGATCACCAATCTCCCCCTATTTAGTCGGTTATTTAAGATTTTGTAAATTTGTGCATCTTGCTGACATCGGATTAGGGCGATGGAACTCGAATTTTTGCACACAAGAAAGAAAAAATAACAATGCCTGCGTTTTTAACAAAGACATAAATAAATGAGGAATTTTCAGGATGATGCAACACGTTTTCCTTCTCTAAAATCTTCATTCAAACAAAAAAAAAATCAAACGAAAAACAAGGGTATATTTTTTTTTTCTGAGTAATAAAGACCTGATATTCCTTAAATATAACATCAGTTTCGGCCTACGGCCATTTTTTTTTTTTTTTTGGCCCTTACGAACGGGTGCGGCACTACTTTGTATGGGCAGGATTGTGTTGTAACCTAACCTATGGAATTAGTAGCGTTCTGCCTTACGAACAGGGTCCAGGAACCTATGGCGACTTTTAAATTGATAGCACCAGATTCTCGATTCCCGATTGTTGGCCATTAAAGCTGTTTTGTTGATTTCGTCCAGTTTAAATCTCGAGATGGTCTAACTATTTTCCCTGGAATGTTACCGGTATAATTAAGGGGGGAATTATGTTTCAAAACCGGGCTACGGCATTTATAGAGCATTTGCCAAACAAATGGTTCTTTCTTAGAGTATTCAGCCATGAATAATTGACCATCACGCGTTGCGCTTTTCTTCTGTGCTGTTCGTACAGTAAGCGGTCAAAAGTCGTTTCCGGTATTTAGCTGGGAACGTGTGGAGCACAGGCACCGAATGTCTCAAATTACAAGGTGACTCGCTCCAGACTTACCCTCAAAAACTACGGGTATAGCTGCTGCCGTGAGGTCGGTCTCAGTCGTTTAGTTCTTATGCTTGATAGGGGTCTCGTGGATGTTGAATGGGAGGGGGTCCATATCCGGGGTTTTTATGGGGCTCAAAGCGATTTCCTGAACCCGCAGTGGTTCTGGGCAGCCTGGCTCATCCTTCTGCAAGATTATGGCGATTACAGATGCGATCGCTGAAGGGAAAATCATTCTAAGGCCGTGGTATTTGATTAACATTAAATAGACGGTGAATCTCTTTCGATGCGCTGTTAAACATAAATTAAAGACTTACCTTTCGTCCAGTGAAGGTTGTCTTCTAAGCACGGGTGGTAGATTTTGCAGGGTATAAATACTCGGAGACACCGCGCGCCGCTGATATCGTACGCGAGTCAGGCAACGTAGTGTTTTCTGACATACATAGAAGTTATCGGATTATCATTAAAGTATCAAAGTGCACAATATACTAGTTCCGATTACGATTTATTGTAGTGGAAATTCGAAGCTAATCGTAAATCACTGGTGAATGAAATACTACAACCTCCTCCAGTGCGGCTGGATTGGAGAGGGGAATCAATTTCAGATTTCAATATGTCCATCTACCCCCAAAAAACGTCAGATCGAACGCAGTTTTAGACGTCCAATTCATGATTTTCAAAATATACGTACATTTCATTTAATTTACAGACAAGTGGAAATGTTCCAAAATTAGATTATAGATTCTGAACACTTGATTGCTTAGCGTAATAGTTATTGGATGATTAAATAGTTTCAGGCTTTAAAACATTAAGAATTTATATACTAATAATAATAATAATAATAATAAACCTAAGATTGCTTCTCTAACTGTGCTTAGTACGCTTGTATAATTGTTATTAAAAACACACACACACGCAAAGATATACGTCTCTTCATCATCATCAGTGTTTTCCACGGCGGTACCGCTCGATGCTCCTGAACAAGACCTAATTCAATTATCATCAAGTTGAAAGATTTTATTCTATCAAGTAGTTGGCGCCAACATGGACTGGTTCTGGTTGGGAAAATATTACAGACCGAGTGCACGCGCCACATACCAATTTAATAGTTTTATTTGATTTTATTTAATGCCATCGCGGACGAAACTTCTCTCCTCCGCCTCGGTTTTAACTGTGTCGAGTGATGATGTTAATTATAGCGATCTCCAATTAGCGGAGACGGCTTCCAGTAGCAATTGTAGGAGAGCACCTGTCAGAAAGACGTACGAACAGCTAAAGTGCTTCCATTTTTATGGAGAGAAAACAGCATATCTTAAAGTGTGGACACTTACACCGTGAGATCTGTACTGAATTGCTGTTAAGAATAACTAACACAAATTTATGGCAAAGTGAAAGTAGTTTAACCCCCGCCTCCCCCCCTGGGTTACGAAATAGCTGATATTTCTCAGTCTTAAATTTGACTACATTTAATTACTAACAAATAGATTCTCTGCAACTAAAAGCTCTGTACGTTTTTCTAAACTCTCCGTATGCCATGTGCCGGTTTTTACCTCCCCTACGCCAACTCCAGATATTTGCGTTAAAAATGGCTGGGCAGTTAATAGACGCATTCGTCATGCAAAACACTCAGTGATATACGAGTCTGATGTTACAAAGAGTTATATTGATGACAAAGATACTGTCACAGCCACCCACATCCCCCTTACGGCTCCACCGGTGCTGAGCAACACAGATGTGAGTAGTGGTCCTCAGAGGGATGAGAAACAATTCCTTATCAGTTTTATGGAATTCGTCGCTCTAAGTGATGGAAAGGAAGTGAAAGGGTTAAACGGGCTGTCTTTGGCTTTTAAGCGTGTTTTTTGCTCATGTTCACTATGCGAACCAGGCGAGCACTGCAGGACAGTATAGATAGCCACCTGTCGAGGACAGTGCCACGAGACTTGTGCCGAAATGTGCTGAAAATCACCAGAGGCTACTGCCGCCCGCACACAACAATAGTTGGTTTTCCACTGTTCTCTTTCCTCGTATTTTATTTAATTCTTTGCCCTGACTCATATAGCCGCGATGTTTTAGTACTAATACTTTTCGAGGTCAGTGTATCTCAGGTAAACAAAGTTGGTCCCCCCCTTTATCCTTTTAAAAATATACTTTTTTTCAAAATTATAATTTAATGTTAAATGCTCCCTTCATAAACGTTAATTATCACTTAAACTACGAACAACTAAGTTCTGGGGTTCTGTTAAATCATAGTAATATTGGTCGATCCCTGGTAACCGAAGATGGCCGTTTACCAATGGCATGCAAACATCTGGGAAGAGGGGCCCGAGTTTGTTTATAGTGTAGGTAAGAGCTGCCGCTCAAACAACTACACTTTTCGATAGCGTAACCTTGTGTCAGGAAACATCCGAGAAGACCAGGCAACTTACCACCTGCACTTCACATGCGCCCGAGATAAAAAAAACCCCTATTGGAACGTTTTATTTTAAGACGCGGATGGAGAAAGCGGAGTACCCGGAACAAACACACGCGACAAAGGAACGATGTCAATGGAAGTACGTCGAACTGAGCCGGTCCCGGAACTTGGGCACTCAACCCCGGAAGTTCAGTGATCTACCGCCGGACGCCCAATAGATATCTTACTTTGGTTTAGCGTTGCAACGCATTATTTGATATGTTAAAATATTTACAAAAAAAAAAAAAAAAAGAAACATTCACGAACGGCTTTCTTGAAATTCAGATAAAATACGTTACTATTTTAGCAGTTTTCCAGCCCTGGGTCTGGTCTAGATATTTTACGCGGACTTCCTTAGGTAGAACTCTGATTATATTTGATGTCGTTGCTGGACGACGGCTGATCCGGCGTCCTGGAACCTATGGCTTATTTACCGATCCTATTCTTGAGACCATTTGCCAGCCGACGGCAAGCATTACTTGTCAAATCAGCCTGACTTTGATTTACTGTACAGTTAAAGTGATGCTGCGATTGTACGAAAACATATTGGAGGAATCACACTTAGTGATGCTGCGAATGAAACTGAAGGGCATATCTGTTTTATGGGAGCGGAAAAAAAAAATACCGTAAGAAAAGTGAGTTGTTTCATACAAATATATACTGCAGTATTCACCAGAGCCGGTTTATTTAATAACGGGTGATTTTAATTAATTATGTAAATAATCTCGTACTTTTATTTCAAAATATGACGTCTATCATTTAGTTTCTAGCAAGTAGAGTGATGACAAGAGCGAAGAATGTTTACACAATAGATTTCCACACACTTCCTCTACCACAGTCTACACAATGTTGAGGTCTGTTCGAATACACGTTAGATTTAAATCTTATTAAAGGGAGAAGTCCATAGAAATCTGTCTGGAAGAGCCTTACCTAGGTGGGCGAAAACTGTAATTACTGATGGGACGGAGACCCGTCCTGTTGGAAAAACATACTATCCAAAAAGGCCACAGTCTAGAGACGGAATTGAACAACTTTGTAGCATTTTCAGGTACGAGGCACAATTTACGGTATTCTTCTCGAATATTGTATCCCCTGGTGAGAGCAACACTGGACATTAACTTTTGGGGAGTTATTCACTTCATGTAGATTCTGTACCCCAAATTTGGAAATTACGTCTGTTAACTCCAATTTTAGAAATGGTAACAACACCTCAAGCGATCCATTTTACGAGGCCTGTTGAAAAAGTATCGGAGTTTATTTTCTCCCATGGGAAATAATGACGTTAGGGAGGCAAAAGTGTGCATAGTGGAGCCACATGCCTTCATGCGCATGTGTGGTTTTTGGCGGGCTAGCCGGATGCGTCAGTCGCTGTCAGGCAGCCATCGTGTGAGGTGCTGTACTACTTACTCGTCGCATTTTCATTTTGCCCGTGATGACGGAACGTGTGGAGCAACGATCTTGCATCAAGTTTTGCCAAAAGCTTGGAGACACCCAAGCGGAAATAATTCGCAAAATTCAACAGGCTTTTGGTGACAATGCCATGGGTGTTACCCAAATTAAAGAATGGTACAGTATGTTCAAAGATGGCCACACATCAGTGGTGAGTGACCAGCGTTCCGGGAGGCTGTCAACAAGCCGCAGTGCAGTTGTTATCGAGAAAGTGCGGACCTTGATAATGGAGGATCATCGTTTGACGGTGCGGGAAATGGGTGACGAGGGTGAGATCAGTAAAGATTCTGCACATGCAATTTTAAAGGAGGATTTGAACTTGCGCAGAGTGGCAGGGAAATTTGTGCCCAAGCTGCTTTCTCAGGAACAACAACAACTTCGTCTTGAGGTTGCGCAGGACCTGCTGGATACTGCCAACAGGGATCCTTTGTTCCAGAATACCGTGATAACTGGAGATGAGATGTGGGTGTACGGGTACGACCCGGAAACCAAAGCTCAGTCATCATAGTGGAAGCACCCAACGTCAGGTCGGGAGCAAAATCAAGGTGATGCTGACTGTTTTCTTCGACTACCGCGGCGTTGAGCATCATAAATACGCACCAGAAGGACAAACAGTTACAAAGGAGTATTATCAGGAAGTCCTCTGACGTCTTCGAGATGCAGTTCGGCGCAAGAGACCGGATCTGTGGGCCTCGCAAAACTGGCAGCTACATCATGACAACGCCCCGGCTCATTCGTCGCGGCTGATCCAAGGTTTCTTGGCAAAGAAAGGCATTTCGCTCATTCGCCAGGCTCCCTACTCTCCAGACATGGTTCCTTCTGACTTCCGGTTGTTCCCAAAAATGAAGATGCCACTGAAAGGCTCCCGCTTTGAGAGCCGAGAGGACATCATGCAGAATGCGACGGCGGAGCTGAGAGCCATTCCGGAAGAAGCATTCCAGACCTGCTTCGAACAGTGGAAGGATCGCTGGGCTAAGTGTGTGGAGGCACAAGGGGCCTACTTCGAAGGGGATTAGCAGTTGAACCCCACCAAGTACGTAATTTTTTTCCCCAGCATAAGGTCGGATACATTTTCGACAGACCTCCTATGTATTTACTTATTTATATTATGAATTAATTTGAAATACAACTGCGAGACGACAAAAACATTTAGATGACTGTCAATGCCATTACATTTTATCACGGAACTCAAATTTAAGAAAATTGATGAAACTCATTAATACACCGCAAGTCTGCAGATGAACAAAGAAGAGCTGCTCTGTATTTTTAAATATCCCCTTTAGAAATGAAAAGTGCATCGTGATTATTTAAATTAATGAAGTTTTATCGATAAAAATTAAGAAATGTGCACTGACGTCAGTCTTTTTCAAAATTTGTCTACTCTCAGAAAGAAAAAAAAAGTTATGTATCTATAAGCAAGGTATTTTATTGTCGAACTGCAGTTGCGCCACTCTTTTTGTTTTTTTTTTATCTTCCACGTAATTCTGTTTGAACGTTTCCATAGCTGGTACGGTTTAGATGAAGCAACAACAAAAGCACAAATATCCGCAGTCAGAGCGGATAATTGTCCTCGATGGAGCCAGTCGGCAATCACTGTTTCTGACAAACCCAGCCACAAGTTGGACTCCAGCCGCCATTTCTGCTATTTTTCGATATGACGTAGTTCGCTCAAAGTCGTGATTGGCTAACGAAGTTTCGAACTGCTCCTGTCCTATGACGTCATCTGATAAGCCGCACTAGATTACCTACCTACAGGTATTTGGTTCACATAAATTAACGCGAACGTTGACAGGTTCCCGGTGGAATTGCGCTTTCCGCATGGACAAGGGGGGGAAAGAGGTTAGTGGTGAGGGTTTGTCATCTGCTAGCAGCTCGTCACCACCAGGAATCGGAATCTTGCTTCAAAGGATGTCGAGTTAATTGGAGTTTACTGCCCAGGTTGTCCGTATTACGGGAAGCTCCGGGTCACAGATTTTCCAATTTATTTAATGGACGCTCATTGATTTTTATATAAGCGCTCATTTGGCTACCAAAGAATAAATTCAGACCAGACCAGTCATGCTATAAAACAGCCTGCCCAAGCTAACTCTACGTAATAAAAAGGTCTCCCTTTCTTCTAAAACCACGAATCGTAACAAAGTCGTTTAAAATCGACAATAAAACTTGGTCACTTGAAATGTCGCCGACTCGTCTATCCTAAACATGAAACCCCATAGTGTTATTAAAGTACTATTGGTTGTTTAGATATAAGAATTTATTTAATTGATTTTATACATGGAATCTGGAAATAAATTGCTTTCGATCTAGATTAAAATACGAGTCTTTGTATCTAAATGCCAAACGTTTATCTGAGGAAAGACCGTAACACGATTCAAATATAGATGAGTGAATTTGTAAATCTCGTTCTTTGTGTTTTTTTTTTCCCTAAAACTTATCTTTAACTTTTGGTCAAAGAAAGTTATTTAGAAGCCATCGTGGTATACTTGTAGCGAAAAGTTTGAGATAGCGTTAGAAATGGCCGCCATCTTGCATAACTTCGCCCTGACCCACAGGTCTGTCGCCATCTTGCATAACTTCGCCCTGACCCACAGGTCTGCCGCCATCTTGCATAACTTCGCCCTGACCCACAGGTCTGTCGCCATCTTGCATAACTTCGCCCTGACCCACAGGTCTGTCGCCATCTTGCATAACTTCGCCCTGACCCACAGGTCTGTCGCCATCTTGCATAACTTCGCCCTGACCCACAGGTCTGCCGCCATCTTGCATAACTTCGCCCTGACCCACAGGTCTGTCGCCATCTTGCATAACTTCGCCCTGACCCACAGGTCTGCCGCCATCTTCATAACTTCGCCCTGACCCACAGGTCTGCCGCCATCTTGCATAACTTCGCCCTGACCCACAGGTCTGCCGCCATCTTGCATAACTTCGCCCTGACCCACAGGTCTGGCTGCTCTGTCGTGACTGCGTAACTTGTTCGTCAGAAAAAAATGACGGCAGACCTAAATCATTTATAAATTTTTAAATAGCAACAAACAGTCGGTAAACCGGCAGACGAATAACGACGCAAAGTATTTACTTTTTAATAAGCGTAACTGAAAGCCTCGTGAGAACTGTAAGAAAGGATTCTCTCCGTTATCGTATATCTTGTTGATGAACAGTTAGCCAGATTTCGTGTTCAATTTACTAATTTGTCTTTTAAGGTCGTTTACTTATAAATGAGAATGAAACCTGAGAGAGATTATTATGATTGTTTTTTGTTGTTGTTGTTGTTGTTGTTCGATTAAGTCCGCGCAGCCACGTGCGCCCTCCTGGCGGCCTTAATTGCAAGCTCACTAGAGAAATATTCGGTATTTTACACATAACTAATTTATCAAGGTTCGTATACATATAGGAAAAAAAAAACAAACATAAACCACCTCTAATTTTTATTAAGAGCTATCAACAAATTTTCCGCGCATTAACAGTGGGCAATAGCGGTGACATTCAAGAATTGCTGAATTATTTCTGCTCTTGGTCTGGTGTCAGCTCCCGTAAAATTGGCGTTTGGCAAGGGCGAGATCTTCAAAACGATCGAGCATTTATCGTGGCCGTCACTGCCAGATTCGTTATAGAGGATTTGTCCCCGAAATCACGCGCACCCTTCACCCCAAAAAATGCAATGTTTTTTCCGGGAAAAAAAAAACGAAATCTGAATTATGAACGTATCTGAGACGTCATTGCCTCATGTAAAAGGGGCGTGGCTGGCGCGTCCGCTTGATCTTGCGATGTGATCTTTTCAATTATACTTGGTTACTAAATAAATCTAGTAGTGCGTAGTTTTTTGATGTTGTGTACGTCCACGTGTATATTGGCGTGCGAACTTTGGGAAATATATAGACGACAAAATGCGTTTTGTGTAATGTTAATGACGCAGACCATCTACGTCGAAATATCTCCCATTTTTGACACGAACAATATAAAAAATACAACATTTAAATGGTGAGTTGATTAGAATGTATTTGTAAATACTGTTGTCGGCAGCTGTATAAATGATCAAAATGTAGTGCATCACAGAACAGATCCTTGTTGTTCGTCACAAATTAAAATGGGTTTAAGACGAGATTTGTATCATCAGGCAATAACGGATCTTCGGGGAAACAGCAAATAATGAAACGGTTGTCGGGGGGCGCGCGCGCCTTGGAATAAAGACAAAGATGGCGAGAGGGAGTCAACGAAGCAGTTATTAGAGAGTCTAAAGCAAATCGTTTTACCAGCCCACGGTTAGCATTTGACCGTAATTCTGCTGCAAAAATCTCCATTTCCAAGACGACCATCAAGAATATTAGGCAGCGCTTGGCTTGTCGTTCTTTGGTAGTTGCTTAAAAGCCCCATTTTTAGGCATCTGAATCAATAAACGGCTTTATAGGGAGGGCTAGGGGATACCAACGTGACACAATTCTACAATGGTAGAAGATTTAATGGCCGCTTGAGAATCAATTTATCATCCCTTACTTAAGGAAAGGACGGTGTGGCCGAAGGAAAATATAAGAAAGATTCGGTGCTGCATGTCGTGTAGGAGGCGAAGATTCCCCCCCTAAAAGTAGAGGGCTGTTTTAGCGACCTCTAGGTTGAAAGTTAATCAGAATCGATTAAATTCGTACAACGGAAAAGTAGCAGGCAGTTTTAAGTCATTACGCTTTACCGTCTAGGCGTCGATTGATGGATCATGGATTTACCTTGCAGCACGAAAATGGTCCAGAACACACTAGAAATTTCAATTAGCGGTACCTATCGCAACAAAAAAAAAGGAAGAAGTGAACAAAATGCTGGGATAATTGATCTGCCACAACCTATAGATCTCAGCGGTCTTGAGCTCGTGTAGGATAAGCTAGGCAGACGGATTAAGAATGAGAAACTAAGTAACGTTTTGAAGTTTGGACCGTTATCGAAAGAAATAATAATAATAATAATAATAAAGAAGAATGAAATTCTTTGTCTCTGAATATTCAAAGACGTTAATAGCTTTAGTACAAAAAAAGAGAAAAGAACAGACATCAAGAAAAACTAAGTATACTTTGGAGAAGACAGACTTGCCAGATCAAAATTATAATAAAAAGTAATTATAATTGTTTAATAAGTTTTCTAGATTCATTGTATAATACTTGAGATATGGGATATTTCATTGGATCGTCTTATTGGCCATCGCTCTCCTGTTTCCTGCAAAAATAATTAAAGACATAATATAGCATACCACCATTTCATTTCTAGTAAAGATACCAATAAAAAGAAAACTATTTTGAATTGGGCCTCAAAGGATGTCTCTTCGGGATGTAAGAATTGTTGTATGTTATCATATACACTGTCGTGATAAATAGCGGTTTTCGCGAAATGCTTATAAACGCACATGGTTCTAAAAAAGCAAGACGGTCTCGTGTGTGTATCCTTGATTAAGGAAAAATCTCACGACGACTTCTCTGTGCATCCTCAGGAATGACCTCGTCCTTATTTTAGAACTGTATGCCATGTTTCTAACCGAACCGTGTAGAAACTACATTGCCAATTTAATTACAAAGAAACGCATACGCCAAGTTCCACCATCTTTCAGTGGCTGGGTGATAAGTGGCGTCCTCGGTCACATCAACTAAGACAGTTATTTCATTTGATTCGTTTAAGCCAAACCTTCACAAAGCACCGTTCTTTGCGTTTTTACCTGTACAGGTATTACTAATTGCTTCTTCTTTTTTTTTAAATTTTCAAAAAGTAAGTGCGTTTTATAGTTTTCGTCGGTTCTGTCTGCGAGAAAACAACTTCTCTGGTCTTCCAGCCCCCTTCATCATGTAAACAAAAAGCAAATATCTTACAAAAGAAATCGAAATTGTGTTTATGAGTTGTGTAATGGAATTATTTAACGTTAACACTGATATTTTGGAAATGGTTCCATAGGATGGAATAAAGGAGGGAAGTACGACCAACAGAGATGTCCGCCTTGTATTACCCTAACTTTCATTGTACAGTTGTTTTTTTTTGGTATCGTGTTCTAGAAAAACAATTATTTGCTTTTTATATTCTATAAAATTGCTGGCGCTAATTCACTTTAAGGAGTTATTATTAAATCATAACTCTTTAAATTTCCACGCCCATTTTCTCTGCCTGCTCGCTCCAGTGTTGTTAATGGCCAGTATTTAAAATACAAACAAATGTTTTTCGAGGATTCTATCTAAATGAAACCTGCGAGCGCCATGATATCTTTGCTGGAGGTGTTGTTTTACCTCCAGATGTGAACCGATGACTAATGATGGCGTATTTACCAACTGACAAGCTCCGGTTTCTTTCAACAACCGACATATCAACTTTGTTTATTTCTGAGATGCTTCAAGCAGTCGAATAAAATTCGCACGCTGTCGTTTTGCCTGTTTCCGGTGACTGCACCCTGCAGACAAGCGAGCAGCCCACCTAACTACCCGCTTTATTATTATTATCATCTTTTTGCGTATCCTGGAAGTCTGATCGCTGAAAAGTGTGCAAACCAGAGGTTTATTAGCGTCGTACCGGAAGAGTACAGATAACTGCTTTATCCCCTGCTGGAGACGTTTAAGGGCTCAGCTACTCGACAAAAGAACAGAATTCTTGGCAGTAGGTTTGGGAAGAATCTGACGGCTCTATCACCTAAGTAATGTTTCAGCTTGCACTTCTATCTACGACATTAACAGGTATTTTAGGAGAGTAAGCAGTTTCTTGGCTTAGCAAATTTAACTAAACATTTCTCTCCCTTTAAGATTTCATATAATTACAATCTCTTTCTATTCCAACTGTCACACCTGCTTGGATGCTTCCGTAAAGCAAGGTGTATTGGACACCTTTATACGCGTGCAGTTAAATTAATCAGGGAACTCAGGAATTTCCTTCACCGGGTAATTGTCACCGGTGGATGCAACAACGAACGGTGCTGTCCACAAATAAGTTACGCAGAACATTCGCAGTAATGAAAGTGTCGATGACCAGTGGAGAGATTTGTCCTGTTTTGATTGTCATAAATCGAATGGATTATCTCAGGGTTATTGTTAAGAGTGTAACAGGAATTCTGGCCATTATCAGCGTCAATAACGAAACTGAACATGAATCTCGTTTAACAGATAAACAGTCTCGTGGTATTGATATGTAATTATTTATATTTGCATAAATTCTTTAATTTTAGGGGGGATGAGTAAGTGAAGAGTAGGTTTAAGAACGAAGGGTAATGCAATTTTAAAAAAAGTGTGAAATTACAATTTTGCAGAGTGGAAACTTCGCTTATGGCTGTCTCACCGTGGTTTAGTTTCATACTGCATATTTGCTTTTCATGAACTAGATATTGACAAGAACATAATAAAACCAAAAAAAGGCCGAGTGGCTTATGAGATATGTTATTACTGTGACAAATGACATGAAAGGGTTTATGATGCATTTCTTATAAAAAAGCCTTTAACTGGCAATATTAACACTGACATGTTCAGCCACGCGTCGCCTCACGTTTTCATAAACGCTAATGACGTCACAGTTTCCGCCTCTTTTCTGTCTTTGGATAATGGCGGCTCATACAAGAGAAACGCACCGTAGACGTCATGGCGAGAAAGTGCGTAATATACGCTTTTGTTATCTTTGAATACGCTATTTAAGCTAACCTCTCGAAAACAGATCCGACAGGATATCTAACTAACCTCGCACGTTCGGAGCTGAAGAGCTCGCCCTTTAAAAGTGTTGTTGTTGTTTTCACTTTTGTTAAAGTACGTGCCTCGAAGATTTCCCATTAAGGTAGGTCTCTATTCCGTGCTAAATCGGCTGACTTTAGACGGCCTATAGGAAGGTTCTCCGTGTGGAAAGAAAGAAAGAGAGCCTTCCCGGGAGAAGGTAATTCCTGCGCTCCAGAGATCCCGTTACTACCTTCAGCGCCAAACGTCAGAAAGGTCACATCCCCGCATCATAGGAGATAGGCTCTCGTTAGCGCCGGGGATTGTGTATTTTTTTTAAATTCTACGCCAGAAACACGACGGTGCTTTCTCTTATTTGCCCGTCTCTCTGTCCAATGTAGCGCTCGCTGGCTGGCTGGCTGGGGCTCAGATCATTTTTTGGTAAGAATTCGCCTCCAGACCACCACGGCCCCGGTATCTGCAGAGGAAATTAAATTTCACGCCGAAATGAACATGGAATCAAGTATCGACGCACGCGCCGAGCACATGAAAAGCAGTATTGACAAAAGTGGCGAGATGGCGAGCTCTTGAAGGAATCGTAAGAAATGAAGATTGATTAGCTTTCTGGGTTCTTTTTTTTGTTTTTTTTTTGTCTAAAAACGTCTGCCGTACTAAAGATTCTGGAAAAACAGAAGGTGATTACGGTATCTGACTTCGTCATCCGCTTCACCGTTATCTCTCGAAGGTCAGTGTCCCTTCTGCACGACCTTTGTTTTAAAATGCAAGTTACATTATTTAAAAACCCTCATCCATATTTTAGCTACATTTCCCTTGTGGAGTGTTTTGATCATCCAGTAATTTGTACACAGAACATGCTAGGGAGCGGGTGGGGTCGAGAGAGAAAGGAGGAATACAATTTTACTCATCTTTTGAATTTAAGAAACTGCTTTGTTTCTGATATTTAAAAAAAAAGAAGGCAAAATTTGTTGCCAAACGAGCGATCTGTGCTACCATAAAGAATAGGCTTTTAGAAAATTATTAGGCATTTTATGTTAGCAACCACAGTGTTGTATTTTTTCCGATACAAATTAGCGGACCAAGCAGGTTGCGCTTTGTGAAATAGAGGCAATTATAAGACATACAGGTGGCGCCACACGATGTGAACTGTTGCATGCTCTTCTTGTGTTTGCCTTCAGCTCCGCATAATATGAATTGAATGTTACAAATAGAATACATTCAGATTATTATATATGTATATATATATATATCAAAACTAAGCAGTGTAGAGGAAGACAAATTTAACACCGAGGCTGGTTAAGAGATCGTATCATAATGTCGTGCTTTACAGTCGGACGACCAGATAAACGTTTTGAGACTTTTGACGTATATTATGGATATTTGTATCTAAGAGAAAGAAAAGGTACTGATGGCGTCTCGTTACAAGGTAGCCGGTATCAATGCGGAGTTGAACATCCCCACTCTATCGACGGCCATTCTCTTTCATACGAACGTGTTGCATAGCGATAATGCTAAAATATGAAAACAATATTTTCATTCCGTGGGGACGCGTCTCGGCTGTTGTTCGGGTTTCTTAAATAAATGGCAGACCCCCGTCGACTCGCAAATAAAATCATAGCGAGATTTCTTTGGCTTCGGATCGGGTTATCCAGCAGGACAACTAGCACGTGGCTCGAAACCAAGAAGACACGGCGAGGCAAAGTTGGCGGTCAATGCCGGAAATTCCGATCTCTGAGAGTCGTTTTAAACTTTCATCCAACAAGTTGGAAACACCTATGGTCATTAAAGCTGCTCAAGAAATAATTACGCCGATATTTCTTATTCAGTTACCCAGGCGATAGCCAAGAGTTAACAAGGAAACGATTTCTGAGGAGGAACTAATTGGGAGGATGGGTTTGTGTCTACCTCGTCTGGCGTCAAACGTTTCGAATTTTACAGAATTCTAGAACAGATAAGAACTCCCTGTTTGTTGTTTGAAAGTTTGGTAGCCTACACAAAAGATGTAAGAAATAACCCAAATATATTATTATGTTTTTGCGGTATCTAATCACAATTTCCTACTTTGTTTTAGCTAACATGATGATTTGTTAAATGTTTTGTTTGTTTTTTTTAAAACCCTGCATCATTGCCGCCTTTATAAACGAATAGATAATTAAATATAATTATCAGACAGTGCGAATTAAATGAACCATGACATTCTGCCAACAATGAAAAATTTGTTAAATTCCTTTATCCTTCTGTATTAATAAGCATATCTACAATGAGACATGTGAATAAAACATGATATCAATCCGTGACCGATCGTGTAGTATTAAAAGAAATTAACACACAATTGGAGCCAAACTAAAAGGAAAAAAAAAGTGATCTTCTCATAGGTATTCATGATCCGCTAAACATCTACAATCTAAATCTGAATAATCTGTAATGCATCGCACAATCCCGACTATCCAATCATTGGTGTTATCATCTATAGTACATACATCATGAAAGAATAAGCGTGCTTTGTGCTGTCCGAGACTTCACGGTTAAGAAAGTAACATCACCTGAAATTAAAGAATTATAAAGGTAAAATATCGATAATACTGACATGGGTAGCTCATCTAAATTGTTCTGTAAAATCACTTATCGTAATTAAACCCTAAAATTCTTAACTTTTCACCCCGCGTCAATAAATGTTTGCATAAACCTAGGTCCCGGTCGCTTTGTTTGATAGTAAATGGTAAGCACCAACACGTGCACTGTCAGTTACAACAACTAGGGCAGTCTTTTCCTGACCATCTGTTGTTTAAGGCGAGTAAAAGGGGGCAGATTGTCTGGTAAGAATTCTTCAAGTTTATATTTTCTTTTTCTAGATATAGACGATGTATGTTTTTTTTATTTATATTTCTATTGTAAAACAAGTCAAGAAACTGAGTTTAAAGCTGCTTATGATAATAATTCTGTTACTGTATGAAAGAAGCGAGCGTAAACAATGAGCCGTGTACAAACCTCAACGATGTCAGTCAGCTTTAAAATTCTTTAAACCGTATTCCTCGAATTTTACGTTGTAATATTGTGCACATTCGTTTTATGCTATTGTACATGAATTGTATTGTACATCGCACTTGTTAGCTTATTAGACTGACTGTGTTGTCCAAGTGTACACACTGTCTTATAGAAAGAGTTTGAAATCTGTACAACAAAATGGAAGAATTTGGCGAGTGTACAGAGGTATATCTGTGGATACACAATACTTTGATTTTCTTGTCTTTTACTGAACTATGAAAATCCATACCGCTCTGCTGGAGTAGATGTTGCCAAAAGTTGAGAACAGAACAAAACCCAGAAACAAGATTAATTACTGAGCTTGCACATTATTTGTTGCTGCTCCATGACGGTAGATATTCCTGGTGTTTCTAGTTTATTTTGGATCTGACTTTTGCGAACTTTTCCCAGAGCCTGGATGTTTCTGAATCTCAAAGATGAAAATACTAGTGTGCAATCTCAATAAGTAAGTCGTCACCGGAAGCCAGGAAGGCGTGGCGCGCATTGGATAAAGTGCGATGGTTAATTGATCTATAATGATTAACTTTATTTAAAAATCCGAAAATGTAATCTTTACGCAATATTTATATGAAAATAACGATGACTGCAAATTCCACGTTACACCATGGACAGATGGGTATCTTGTTCTGTACGTTGGTTATTAAAAATGAAATAAAGACAGGTTTTTTTTCTTCCTCTAGTACCAGGGAAGTTTACTAAATATCGAGCAATGGCACCAGGAATTTTAAAGGTCAACTATATTTTCCAACATTCTTGCTTTGATCTTGTTAAACGTGTTTGGAAAACAGAAGTAAGGGCTCAGTACCGTTTTTTTTTTAAATAAAACCAATAAATCGATAATTGATGAATGTTAAAACTGAAACTTTTTTTCTTAAAGTATGATCTGGAGTCTTTCTTTTCTGTTTGCTTGTGTAACAATGAAATTTACGCGTCAGTGGTGGTTAGCTTTAATTACTTTTTCTCCGAAAACTGCTTCTAAAGCTCACTTTATGCTAATGTGGTGGAAACTTTATCAGCTTAACTTCATTAAAAAAACAACAATTTCTTAACTGTTTCTACACTACGCCGAAAAAGGCCATTTCCCGTTCTTTTGCTGACAGCATTCGAGCATAAATATTTCAAAACCGGTATTATTTATCTGCTCTCTCTCTCTCTCTCAGACATGCGTGCCAAACACTATTAAAAAAGAACAACAACATATATTTCGCCATACAACGCCATTTTTAAAGGTCTAATATGAGTCATTTAATAAAAACGAAATGTTCGAACAAATAACCTGGTTCTTTGCAGTGTAAAAAATGATGATGTTACAACGGCTCGAAAGGTAATTACAAAGGGTACTTTAAATGCGTATAATGTATTATTATATAGGCCGTTTTCATTGCAATACTTTGAGGTATCAGAGGAGCCTTTTTTTCCCCCACACGTTTATATTAAATATCGCGGTCTGCAGCATTGTTTTAATCTTGGCGTAATACCTTCGACGAAAGAACACCAGCGGAAATTAGGTCGTGTTGTTGTTGTCTGTATAGCCCGCATAATCACGCGGCTTCTTTGCGGACAGATCGCCCATATACGACAGCAATCAGCGATCGTACTTTCTGGTGCGTCACCATCTCTATTTTTATGTTTTAAAAAAGAAATAAAAAATCACCCTTCTTTTGTCGTGACGTCACCTAACATCACCAAACTTCAGGTTTGTTTTAATTCTTTTTGGAGTCGCTTCAGGTAGTTAATGCGCCACCCGTTAGCAGGGGGACCGGTTACGTAATCACTACCAAGGTCTTCGAAACGTTATCCGTCCAGCCATTCGATCTCTGTCATCATCGAGGCTTCCGCCCCAGACCTAACCTTTTAAATTTAAATAAAAAAAAAACAAAAACAATCACTTGAAAAACTTGGCAGTTATTTGCTTTATTGTGTTTAAAAATATCAATCCATCTTTTAGAAAGAATACTCTTACTGATTTCCGGTTGGTGTCCATGTCATGGAACAAATGTTGGTTAAACCGCGTTACTCCATTCTTCTAAGGACGAGAATTTAGTGCGGTACGTCTCTCTGCTAACTGGAATATTTAATTTTAAAGCGAAGATCAGAAGAAAAAAACTAGTTGAAAACTAATTCAAAATGGCAGTCAAAGCCCCGGTAGACAGTCATGCTTTTACATATTCTAATCACATGACAACCCTAACCCTCTTTCTGTCGATGTAATCTACGTTTCCTTTTGTAAACTAGTGCTTTTTTTCTTCTTTTTTCTGGCGAATAAGTAGCGTAAGATAATGATAAAGGATGTCTGTTTTTTTTTTATTTTTTTGTCCGTTTAAAATACTGAAATGAACCGAAAGTTAGCATTTTATCACAAAATATTGAAAATAATGATACAGATGTGTCGAGTCGTTCATCTGTTTTTAACTTAAAACAACATACCTACTTGTGTGTGTGCGGTTGGGTACACGAAGGCATTGGATGTTTCAAAAAGCGATGTCTTTTTAAAAGTAAACCAAGACAGCCAGGCCAGCACGTGTCGTGTATTAGGTCCATAACAAACAAATCACGCTCATGATAAACCAGTTATTACTGTGATGTACTACTTTGTGGGACATTGGCGGGTCTCTAAGAAACTGTCCAGGTAAAATCAACTGGAAAGCAGTAGTAATACATTTCAAATAAACGTCAGGTAAAGATAGATTTGAAATGACTTCACATGCCCCCCAAAAACGATTTTTATAAAACTATCATTTTTGCTTTAAATGTAAAAAAAAAATATATATCATCAACTATCGCACATGAAAGGGTTTTAATGGGCTCATTTTTACGAAATGTAGCATTACTTTGACCCAAAATACCTTACTCTGGGTACAATACATGTTAGTGGATATTTAATAAATACTCGATATAAATTTGACATTTTATATTAGGTGATTTCATTTAACATGCATAATCAGGTATTCTTCTAGGTATCGAAAACAAGATTTGTATAGGTGATATTTTCTATCTTTTAGATATATACATAATTCTTAAGTGGATGTTCATTTGATATAGCGGAAAATAGACAGTGAAGGTACTGTAGATGGAGAAAGCATAGATCTACTGGCATCACGCCTAATGTTTTTTTTTCAAGTGTATTTGCCCGAATATAGTGTTTAAGGTATTTATAATTTTTTTCAACATTCTTTTGTTTCCATTAATGCTTTCGAATTTGAAACGAAGTGTGACCATAGCAGATCAGATGTAACATCAAAAGGAACTTTTGTATCTCTTCTGGTTTATACCCTTATTTTTGGTAAATATGTCAAACTTTGTCATTTGCAAAATTTAAGTGCATAAAACAATAAACAGGTGAAAATTGCGTAAGATTCCTTACATTGTATTCAGTTAGGAGTTTACTTCATATTTAAAAAAATAATAATAATAATAAATTTTAATGAGTAGTTAAGCAAGGAATCTTGTGAAAGTGCTTCCGAATATTCGGTGAATTTTCAAAGTTACCATAGCAACTTCGCAATGAAGGTTGTTTTCCCTAGAATCCTTATTATTGGTTTTAAATGAAAAATTTCGAACATTCCTTCAGAATAGCCCTTAAGATTTGCTAACTAATTATTTGTACAACTCAAGTTCGACGATTATTAGTACCATGTTGGAACACCTCGTTTTCTAAGAGCAAACTTTGTATAATTATTGACTTTATTTAGCTTTTTCATAAAATACTTTTTTTTTTTAATAAGTTAAAACAATTACTTGACAACAGTTCTCGCATTCACTAATATCTTTATAAAAAATTCCTATTGTCCACCTAAGTGTCTTGTTGCGAATAAATGATACATCTTCCTGACTTGACACTCGCATACCTGGCCGATGGAAGTAAACGGAGCTGAGTGAGTGGAATTAAGATTGAAATGTAACTTTTTATGTAAAAAAACAAAAACAATCTGGGCACTTTTGCAGTTTAATTATTAGTTAGTGTTTTAGACTTTTCTACGGTCTTATGTATGATGCACATTCTAAACCCTGTCCGTGTAATTGTCTAACGTATAAAGAGTGAAGCTAATCACGCTACACTGATAGCACAATCGGATGAGATCGCGCAAGTCTCTGTCTGCCTTTGCCAGCTCAACTTCGCCAGATTAGACAGATCGCTGTGCAGAGTGGAAACGTCACATCGCATCAAAGTTACTGTCATCGCGGGCGAGTATTTCCAATTTTAAGATTAAAGAACTCAGCTTCAATCATCAGAAAAGAAGTGAGATAATTAATAATGGTTTTTGACGTTCTTAAAGATCAAAATTGTTAGTCAAGTTGGTCGTCTTTAATTTAGTTTCGGACCGCTTAAGCACCAATGACACTAATTTTCCACAGTATGAATGTTTCCGCCAATCAGCCGCCAGTTTTCTGCATAATATGTTGTAAACATTACAAAGCCCGATGAAATGTGTTATCGACGGCAACTTTGGTAGACAGAAGAAATTAGCTTAAGAGAAAAGCTTAATTTTTCGTTTGAAATGCTAAGCAGTATTAAGGAGATTGACCGAAAAGATGGGGGGCGCGGAAAGAATTATGCTGAACGGGTAGATTCGTGCGCAGAAAGAAATGGAGGTAAAGGTGCTGGGATGCTTTGTAGTCGCCAACGGTACCGAAGAATGGTTTCAAGTTAAATAATGTTAAGCTTGAAAGAGATCTGGTTGCCAACCCGATAACGAACAAGAAAACATTTGTTCAGTTCCTGCGGTTGGAAGTTTAGTGAATCGAACTCCTACTACAGCGAAAGCAAAGAGGAAAGAGGCGAATTCCCTCCAGATTGGAACATACCCGTAATCGTGAAGTACAAGATAGCTGTTTTTGTTTTAAGGGTGTTGAAACGTTGTCAACTAGAGCGTATTTGTTAAATCAAGATTGCTGGGAAGGGTTTATTTTTGCCCCAATTATTATTATTATTATCAAATAAGCGACTAATACACATTATGTTAGCGCATCTAGAGGGGGAATCATAGCATTTGTTCTCTGAGACTGGCCGAAGCTGCTAGATGTACGCCATATTAACCTCCCTGCCAACCTTTCCTCAACACGCCACAAGGCCTGCCAACGGTGTAGTTATGAAAATGACATTTTCCTGGGTTCTCTATAACATGCTGTTGTCTTCTCCTACATTTTCCCATTCTCGCATATCTACGAGAAGCAAGAAAGGTTTCACGTCTTAATAATCCTGCAGAATAGTAATTTCCTAGCTGAAGTTAATTACTTCAGGCTTAAATGTATTATACGTCGCTCCTTATATCTATGCGTGCAGGATCAGGAGATTGCTTGTGGAAAATTCTAATCTGACCAAGTCAGTGCAGACATGAAACAAACGGATGATTTACATTTTAGGGATGATCACGATTCTAAAAATGCTCTAACTCTCTTTCTTCTGGTCAAAATGTGAAGACCGTTTAACATGCTAGTATATTGATTTCCAACAAACCGTAATTAGTACGTACGTTCACTTATTCAATCTCTCTCTCTCTCTCTCTCTCTCTCTCTCTCTCTCTCTCTCTCTCTCTCTCTCTCTCTCTCTCGTTCTCGTACTGACGTCATCTCTCTGTGTGTACTGACGTCATATTTCTCTCTCTTGTTCTCGTACTGACGTAATCTCTGTGTGTGTGTACTGACGTCATATCTCTCTCTCTCGTTCTCGTACTGACGTCATCTCTCTCTGTGTGTACTGACGTCATATCTCTCTCTCTCTCGTTCTCGTACTGACGTAATCTCTGTGTGTGTGTACTGACGTCATATCTCTCTCTCTCGTTCTCGTACTGACGTCATCTCTCTCTGTGTGTACTGACGTCATATCTCTCTCTCTCGTTCTCGTACTGACGTAATCTCTGTGTGTGTGTACTGACGTCATATCTCTCTCTCTCGTTCTCGTACTGACGTCATCTCTCTCTGTGTGTACTGACGTCATATCTCTCTCTCTCGTTCTCGTACTGACGTCATCTCTCTCTGTTTGTACTGACGTCATATCTCTCTCTCTCGTTCTCGTACTGACGTAATCTCTGTGTGTGTGTACTGACGTCATATCTCTCTCTCTCGTTCTCGTACTGACGTCATCTCTCTCTGTGTGTACTGACGTCATATTTCTCTCTCTTGTTCTCGTACTGACGTAATCTCTGTGTGTGTGTACTGACGTCATATCTCTCTCTCTCGTTCTCGTACTGACGTCATCTCTCTCTGTGTGTACTGACGTCATATCTCTCTCTCTCGTTCTCGTACTGACGTAATCTCTGTGTGTGTGTGTACTGACGTCATATCTCTCTCTCTCGTTCTCGTACTGACGTCATCTCTCTCTGTGTGTACTGACGTCATATCTCTCTCTCTCGTTCTCGTACTGACGTAATCTCTGTGTGTGTGTACTGACGTCATATCTCTCTCTCTCGTTCTCGTACTGACGTCATCTCTCTCTGTGTGTACTGACGTCATATCTCTCTCTCTCGTTCTCGTACTGACGTAATCTCTGTGTGTGTGTACTGACGTCATATCTCTCTCTCTCGTTCTCGTACTGACGTCATCTCTCTCTGTGTGTACTGACGTCATATCTCTCTCTCTCGTTCTCGTACTGACGTCATCTCTCTCTGTGTGTACTGACGTCATATTTCTCTCTCTTGTTCTCGTACTGACGTAATCTCTGTGTGTGTGTACTGACGTCATATCTCTCTCTCTCGTTCTCGTACTGACGTCATCTCTCTCTGTGTGTACTGACGTCATATCTCTCTCTCTCGTTCTCGTACTGACGTAATCTCTGTGTGTGTACTGACGTCATATCTCTCTCTCTCGTTCTCGTACTGACGTCATCTCTCTCTGTGTGTACTGACGTCATATCTCTCTCTCTCGTTCTCGTACTGACGTCATCTCTCTCTGTGTGTACTGACGTCATATCTCTCTCTCTCGTTCTCGTACTGACGTCATCTCTCTCTGTGTGTACTGACGTCATATCTCTCTCTCTCGTTCTCGTACTGACGTCATCTCTCTCTGTTTGTACTGACGTCATATTCTCTCTCTTGTTCTCGTACTGACGTATCTCTGTGTGTGTGTACTGACGTCATATCTCTCTCTCTCGTTCTCGTACTGACGTCATCTCTCTCTGTGTGTACTGACGTCATATCTCTCTCTCTCGTTCTCGTACTGACGTAATCTCTGTGTGTGTACTGACGTCATATCTCTCTCTCTCTCGTTCTCGTACTGACGTCATCTCTCTCTGTGTGTACTGACGTCATATCTCTCTCTCTCGTTCTCGTACTGACGTCATCTCTCTCTGTGTGTACTGACGTCATATCTCTCTCTCTCGTTCTCGTACTGACGTAATCTCTGTGTGTGTGTACTGACGTCATATCTCTCTCTCTCGTTCTCGTACTGACGTCATCTCTCTCTGTGTGTACTGACGTCATATCTCTCTCTCTCGTTCTCGTACTGACGTCATCTCTCTCTGTTTGTACTGACGTCATATCTCTCTCTCTCCATCTCTCTCTCTTTCTCTCTCTCTCTTTTCAACTCCAAAATGTTGGACAAGTCAGTCGGTCCCCAATGAACGTTTTCACATCCTCTTTATTAGCCAAAGAAAATAATTTATTTAATCATCACCATCAACGTCAAAGAGTCGTTTTATTAAATCTTAATTTAAGACGATTCTTCCACGCAATGGTTCACTGCTTAAGCCGAGCTGTAAACTTTCTTAATGCCAAAGATAAATTAGATGGAAATGAAGCGATTAAATAGGCATCTAATGCAGTTCTTTTGATTTTATTTCTGAAATAAAAACTGTTTACTTAATATCTAAATATTTTTACCTTTCGCATAAAAATACACCTTTTATTGTCAGAAACACTTTCTGATGTTCAAAACCAACTGAACGACGCGAGAGAGGAAGGTTTCAACCATAACGACAGAGTTGGACCAATGTTGTTGGCCATGTGACAGAACTAAAGGTCTTTAAAAGGGGCCGTCAAATAATGGAAAACCTTCATCAAGCTTCTCAGCAGAACATTTCGGGAAAACGATACAGTTTAAGTAGACTCCTCGTCTACCATAGACATGCCTCTAGAATAATCACATCCCGTCATTATGGGACACTGCACGAAAGAGTTCGGGTTCAAATTCCATCACCAAACAGCCGGCAGACTGAACGAAAAGATAATCGTTTCCTTTCTATAGTAATCGGTTTCGGTGACAAATTTATCCAAATAGTCGTCTGCGGAGAAAACGCACGACGGCTTTTGGTTTTCCTTATAATCGTTCGTTCGTTCGTTTCGCAACAGCCAACGGTCGAATGGTCAGTAAACCGGCTGACGACACGGGGAATTATCCCATGAGCAAAATCGTCCACGTTTGAGTTGTCGCAGAAAGAGCAAAGGCCTAACTTCCGGCGGTAACTCGATCTGAAGGCCCGCATTGCAAAACCTGTGAGCCTCACTTTCTGCTGTCGATTCTGTTTATGTAGTGTAGAAATATCGCAGTCGATGGGATAGCATGGATATCCTCAGCAATCCTTGATCCAACAACCGCTTGTTATCAAACTGTATTCTGATATGATAATACAAATAATACGCAGTTTCAACGAATGGAAATTTTAATTTTGATGGAATAACGGATGATACAATAGAAAAAACAAAAAAACACAGAGATTTTTTCTCGTATATATTGCTGTCGGACTAAAATCGAAGACATAAATGTGATTATTATATTTAATGAGAACATTTAATTCGATTATCGCAGTAAAATTTTCTGAAGATTGACTGACGGCTTCCATCAGCCGCGTCGTGAGTCCGTTCGTGAGCAGCAGTTCTGTTGTCAGGAACACGACCACGTGCTGTAGGCTTTGTGTTGTTTCAGGTTCCGCTCTTTACTCGAACAGCAAATGGAGATTGTTTGTACAACTTTTAATTAAACTTTACATTACCGGAAGTAGGAAAGAGGAAAAAAAATATAAAAACGAGCGGACATCCGAGGTTTATTGAGTTTGTCGAGCAGGCAAAGCTCAGTGCATATGTGCAGTGGCGGACACTTCGCGGTTTTGCGTTTCCTGTACGTCACAGATTCAAGGTGCGCTTCGTAGAAGCAAATCGTTGTCTGAATATTTACCTGGGGAGGAGGTAGTTTTGCACTAAACAGCTCACCGGTTGTAGTCATTCCTTGAGAAGATGCAAATGCAGTTTGATAAAACAATAAGCAAACCTCGCAGTATTGTCCTGGCTGAATAATGGTATTCTAACAAAACGAATAGGTAAACGATCGATCTAAAACAACAAAAAAAATATATTATCACCGCCGACCAAAGGTGGCGCAGTTACATTTAAAGAAGCGCAACCCCCCCTCCCCCAAAAGGTCTAGTTTTATCTCTAGCGGTGAAATACTTTTGGCCCTTAGTGTATGGACGTAGAAAACCACGGAGATTCCAGCCTATGAATTTGTTAAATGTAAAGGATCGCGCGTTTGACAAGTATTGATCGTAGCTTAATCCCACTGATCGCAAGAAGCAACTGACGGAATGGTCGACATAGCCCCTGGAGGGGGTGAGGGGCTCGCTGCCATAGCTACGCGCGACCTGCCATCGAAGAATCTTAGAGCGTTCGATCCAGAGCCGGAGGCGGGAGTAAAAAAAAAATAATAATAAAAGGACAACAATAATGACGATGATAAACGCCTCGGCGATTATCGGATTTTCGTTTGTTTACCGGCCTTCGCCGAAATAATGATTGTTTAAAACCGAGTTAAACGTTTTTCCCCCGCTATTTGTTCCACACACGAACCGAGGTTAGTCGATGACAGCCCCCATTTACAAAGTTTTCACGTCACACGTGCGCGCGACAAACGATTGCGGAAGTGTTGGGTGTTTCCGGTACGGACTGCGCAGCGGGACTAAAGCATCCGCCACATTGCAATGTCCAAAACAGCAGAGCCAGTCAAGCTGCGGGTTCAAGACCCTCAGCCCCCCCACCGAGATCACTCGGACAACCCTCTAAATCGAAACGTTGTTCCTGAGAGCCATCTACTGCAAAAAATGGCACCAATGAAAACATGTGGGGTAATGAAACGTAATAAGTTCATTAGGTAGTTTCATTAATCACTACTGAGATTGCGATGGGAATTGGTCGATTTTTTAAATTTAAATTCCGTAAACATCACATCCACCAATAGGTTGGTTGATTTGCAGGAATCGGTGTTGATTACTGTTTTAGTGGCGTTGATTTAAATACGCCGAAACAATGCAACTTCCTATAAAATACAATAGCTTACAGTCCTCAGCAGTTCTTATTAACGAGAGTCGATTGCGATAATTTTTCCATGCGACAGATTTATTACATTAAGGATCAGAATTTTGCGAGTAACCTGTCAAAACAGCTTCGTTCATTAACCATTTTTACAACAATTTAAACCCCTTGCGAGTCACCATGGAAAATGCGCATTCAGACGTGGTCCGTGATGCGTTGTTCTCTGCAACAAAACGGAGCCAAGAGTAGCATCTCTCAAATTGCCCTTTAATTTCAACGATCGTTGGTTTTCCTTACCTCCCCGGATAAGGATTAGTTCGTTTCAATCACGCTGCGACTTCCTGACGCTCACGTGTTTTTTCCTTCAATCTTAAATACCGGAAGATACTTTTGTAAAACAGCTGGCGGGTTTGCTTATCCCATCACCCAACCATCGCAAGAACACGATTTTGTCCCGTGCTGTAGAGATGTTCACCAAAAAATGAGTGACCTCATCTGGATTTTCTGGGGCCCTTGCCATCCCCTCCCCATCTGCCCTTTTTTTCCCCCCGAGTATCGTGGAAATCCAATCTCTAAGTAGGTTCTCGGACCGGGGTGAAGAGAAATATAGCAACAACAACAAAAATTATTGCGAACGGTCGGCTTTAATGAAACATGGGTGGAATTACTTAGCCAGAGATTTTGCCATCTGGAGAGATTACAAGTAGTTTACAAGAGGGTGACATTTCTCGCTTCATCTGATGCTCAGATATCTTCCTTGTTGCCGGATGTTTGATAAAGTGAAGACATTTTGATGGACTATACCTTCTCTTATTTTTCTTTCTCAAACCCCCCCCAACCACCGACTTGACGTTCAGAGTCTAAAAACGTCCAATGGCTGGGAGCCAGAATGGGAAGGTGCTGTGCTTATCAGTCTTGGTGGGCAAACGGTTGCGGGGGGACACGAGAGGTGGTAGATCTTGGCGGATCTCCCCTCCCCCACCCTACATGTACCCTGAAAACCTTTATTTTATTTTTTTAAGTGAGAAGAAACCGGTGTCTCCGGAGATTATCGTTTAAGGCCAGTAATAATCGTTTTCAGAGTGAGGAACAATAGATGATGGGAATAAATTGCTTCGTTCTTTGTGTTTTCGGTTATTATTTAACTGTGTACTTTTGTTGTGAAATAAGATTTATTTTCTATTGAAAACTTTAAAAAAAAAAGAAGTTCTAGTTTAAATAGAAGACAATTACACGCATTATTCTAGAAATACAATTGAAAGTGAAATAGTCAAACAGAATAAGTGGCAGCCATAACTGTTCCAGAACACGGCTACAAACCGTTTGTAAATATTTTCTTATAGACTGTCAGATTTGCCTTTGTAAATGAAAATAAAGGGAAATATGGGTCCGTTCAACTCTCGTAAAATCCTGGAGAATTTCGTTAAAACGGAATATTATCTTTGAGTATATTAATTAAAAGTTTCTTTTCATTGATGGGATATCCTTCCGACGCACTCATTTCAAAATAGGCGTCACCTGACTTCTCTACCAATGGCGCGGACGGACAGACATCTGTCCCGCCATATCGGGTTAGAATCAATCAAAGGCATATATTCAGGTGGAAAGGTTTCTTTATTGTAGGATATATTTTTAGGTATTTATTAGGGTAAGTATATGATTGTTCGGTTTCAAAAAAAAATCCATACATTTAAATATATCCTCGCGAATTGTTAAACACACGTGCATCACATAGTTGAGAGACTTCCGTAATTACTCCTTACTTTAAAGGTGATTCACCTATCAAGTCTCATAATTAATTATGACCTAAATGTCAATAATTATGAAATGCAATCAGCATAGATGAGCACTTAGTAAGATATTATCTGTTGCTATAAATCAGTACTTATTAAGGGGAAATTCGTTTATTGATTTAAAAATTGAATATCCCGTAGCGAAATCTCATCCTTTAAAATTCTCGGTCATTAAGCATAAATAATGAAAATTAATTATTATTTGTTATATTATCGCTCCGACATTAGAAGAAAAAATTTTTTTTTTTTTAAAGCTGCATGCAGATTGTCCTCTACGAATACTTATTCCTGCTTCAGAGTTTGTGCCGGAGGCGCGACGGTCAACTCGGTTGGTCTGCTAAACTGCTAGGGCTCGCTGCTCGTGTTCGAGTGCCGGTCGGTTGCCTAACCCTGTCACACGGTGGTTTGTTCCGTCCTCTACCCCGGCTGCCGCAGCAGCCTGGTTCCCCGCTCTTCCTCCGACCGAAGAGACTTTGCCAAACTGGGGAGTGGTCGCCCAACCGCCCATTTTGTGTGTCGCCCCGTCATCCACATCCCTCCGCATACCGTAACCCGAGAAAAATTTGACGAGGCGAAACTATTTCTCAAACGTCGTTTAGAACTTTCTCACGTACCTAGACAACGAACAGCAGTCATACAACTCGATTATACTTCTAGCATCCTCTTTTTTTAAACCCAGGATTCAGCACGTTCCTCGTATTCATTTTGCTTTTGCTTTGTTTTTCGAGTCACCTTATTAAATTGGCAACAGCGGAGTTGCCTCCCCTTCTTTTCTCTCGGTCAAGAATTCACAGCTATCCTTGCCGTGTTGTTTTTATTATCGAAGTCTTCGATTTAAATCTACAAAATTGCTCTCTTTTTTCGGTCAAGTGATCAGTAATAAAAAAAAATCTGAATTATTAATAAAAACAACCCTAAATAATTAAAGCTTATTCCATACACCTGGCAGTGCCGTCTGTCGGGCCTCACCCATTGTTATCCGTGAGAAATGGATTAATTTTTGGTTGTAAACTTTTTAATGAAATGTAATAGCAGTCTACTTAGGCAGGCTTACAATAAACTCTAGCTCTAGCGCTCCCTCGCTCGCGCGCTAGCTCTCTCTCCCTCTCGCTCTCGCAGTAGAGCCATTATCTCCAGCTCGCGCGCGCGCGCGACAACCCATCTCTCGCGATCGCGCCGCGCCAGCTCTACATCTAGCTATTTCTCGCTCGACCCAGCGTCTCGCGACATCGCTCTAGATGTCGCGCGCGCGAGAGATATCTTCGACATCTCTCCCCTCCAAAGCGCTCGCTCTCTCTCGATCGCTCTCTCTCTCTCAGCGATCGCTCTCGAGCGCGCGAGGCGCGCCATACTCGCGAGCTCTCGCTTCTCTCGCCTCTCTCCAGCTCAGTCTCTCGAGCTATACTAGAACCCCAGCGATCGAGCTCCAGCGCAATACTCGAGATCGTATCTCTCTCTAGCTCACCCCATCTCTCTCTCCAGCTCTCTCTCCATCTCTCTTCTCTCTCTTCTCTCTCTCTCTCCATCTCTCCTCTCTCTTCTCTCTCTCCCTCTCTCTCTCTCTCTCTCCATCTCTCTCTCTCTCACCCCATCTCTCTCTCTCCATCTCCATCTCTCCATCTCTCTCTCTCTCTCTCCTCCCCATCTCTCTCTCCATCTCTCTCCATCTCTTCCATCTCTCTCTCTCTCTCTCTCCATCTCTCTCTCTCTCTCTCTCTCTCTCTCCCCCTACTTTATTTGGTATACATGAAAACATTACAAGACACGTGCTCTGTAAGCACGTGAGCATATTCCAGCAACTATCTTCGGCGATAAACTCCTCATGTACCACATCATTAATTTCAGATGCCTCCCCCCGGGCTAGAGAAAAAAAAAGGGGGGGCCTTCGTATAACGAAGACATAGATTTGCATTGGAATTCTTTGATGCTATGAGGAAATACCAAATTATTGCCTAAAAATCAGACGCAAACTTTCGTTAACGTCACGCACACATTGGTTGAAATTAACGAAGACCAGGCTCGTGTAGCGAAGCGATAACTTCATTACTAATTATTTTTTCTTCAGAAATTTCCTTCCTGGGATGTAGCTACAAGGACATTTGTAAAATGGTTCTTCTAGAAAGAACAAAAAATTCATGTACATTAATTCTTTGCTGAACAGTTACTTTTTCTTTTTAAATCGAAATCTGTAAAAGGAGACGGGATGACGAAGAGACGGCTGCATCCGGCTGACGTTTACAATATCCAGTAAAAGGGCTATTTCTATTCTAACTTTGCTAATAAAAAGTACTTGCATAGACGTATTAAAGCTGGGGACCTGACCTGCTATGAACTTTATATATATATATATATAATCGTTGTAGGTTTTGTTCCTCATTTGTTTTTGTTCTTACCTGGAAACTTTCTTTTCAATTTATTGCTAGTTTCTTTTCCATATAAAAAAATCTGCTTCGCTATTAATCGGGTTCCGTGTGAGGGAGCCACCGTACGACTGGTGGAGTATACATAACTCTGAACGCTATAATTCTTCTCTTATCTGGCGCACGGTGAATTATTTTAGCGATGTGCTGCGGGTAATTAGCAAATGAAGCGAAAACCGGAGAACTGGAGGGATTCTGTTTCATTTATATCAGTCATGGAGCTAGCTTTTAAGATCTGCTCGGCATCACCTAGAACGGGTAGACAAGCCTCTTCTTAAGGTAATCTCCGAACACCTGCGTCTCGGGGACCCGGGCACGGGAGCGGAACAGCAGTCAGTTTACGACAACTACAGTGAAGCGCGTTGATGGGGGGGGGGAGGGGTGGATAGATCGATAGAAATCTAGGGCTGAAAATTATCCAAGGGCGTCGGTGATTTACATAGAATAGAAAGTATACTGACCGCCGATAGGTACAGGCGGGTTTTCATCGGTCATGCGACCCCCACCCCACCCCTTTTCCTCAGGAAAATATCTCATTAAGCTGTAATTCATCTTCCAAACCGACAGCGACTCCAAGCGCACAGCCAGTGTGGCGAAAAAGTGGCTGATGGAGCACTCACAGCACAACGTCCTAATATGAACATCACTGAGGCTGTATTGGGTTGTGCGGTTACTGAGACAAGTATAACGGCAACTGAAGACCTCGGAAGAGTAGGCGAGAGTGCTACAGTACATTTGGAGCAGCATCCCACAGCCATACATTGGCGGTGACCCGTCTTGGAGCACGAAAACAAGCGCGTCACTCTCTGTACGGGCGAAGAGCTCGCCTTCCAGATTTCTATGCACTCTGCTGCGTATTATTATTATTTTTTCGTTTATTTAATATTCTTTTGTAATTAATCTTAACTTGGCAAGACACCGCCCACATCCCTGCTTGGCGAGTCCCCCCCCTTTAAAATCTTTCTAATTTTTTTTTTCTCTTCAGTTTCCTGCTTTTATAGGGTTAATATAAGCGACGTCTTTTAGCCCTCTCGCTCCGAGCACAAGCGCTGACCGTTTACTCGGGAACAAACCACCACGCCGGAGAGATTCCACCCAGATTGGTTAGAGATAACTATTCGGACGCGTCAATCTCTCCACGGGGCTAGATCAGCTTCTCCTGAGCACCTACTAAATGTATCCATTTGTTTCTAATGTTGCATTTTAGAAAGATAAACCTATTTCAAAGATCGTGACGCCGTGCGACTTGTGCCCAGAGTTCGTTCAGCGCCTTAGCACAGTACACGTACAGAAGCAGTTGTTTAATTAACTACTCGGTTTGATTAGTTTGTGTGAACCAAGGAAATTACATAAGCTAACGTTGCCTGGTTTACTTTTTATCTGTAGATTAAATGCAAAAAAAAAAAAATAATAATAATAAGTTTCGGATAGGGAGAGTGGCTTTCTAATGTGTGACTTGCACACCATTTAGTGCGATTTTAACGAGGTGTGGTAATCTGATAAGAGCTTAAATCCCCGCGTTTTAAGATTATTATTATCGTGCTTTAGACGATCGGCGCTTTCTAATATTTATGAAATGGAACTAAGTGCTTTCCTTGTTTGTATAGCGAACTTATTACGCGCATGATGGAGTCCATTAGACCAGGGTACGTTTACGATGTGATTGCTTTTCTTACTTGATCAAAACATACTTAGCTTTTGTGCCTGGATTGATAATTCAAAAGGCCTATTAAAATATCGCCATTTTGTGTGACATGCCAAGTAAAGGGGAAGTAACTGGTTATGTAGGAATGCGGATTGTGAAAATACGGCTTTCGCAATTGAAAATGTTTAGATAACCTCAGAATTCTAACGAAAATTGATATAAGAAAGAGAGAAGAGGCAAAAGCTGGCTCGGAAGCGGTTATTGGTCAGCTTTTGTGTAGACCCGCTGTCCACACAGGAGTCTCGAAAACAAGATGGGCTCCCAAACGACCGAGAAAAACAGGGTTGATTCCAGACTGGAGATCATCATAGGTAAAAAATTGACGCCCTGCGGGAAAGGCTTCAGTAAAGTGTTGGTCATTGACCCAGCTGTTTGTTTGTTGCCCTGTTCTTCGACCAAGCCCACACTCTCGGCGGACATCCTAGGACTTCGGGCTAGGCGTTGTCATCCAGAGACGACAGTAGGTGAAATGATCTCATCCATGTATCTGCCACCCGATCCCAATTGGAGCGGGACGTATTACTTCCGTGACTTGAATTCCAACCAATAGCATCAGGCTGTTAAAAACAAATCGATGGCACAGTTAGCAAGCAGATTGTTCTCTGGCTGGTCTTCGGACTTCAGTCTGTCCACTGTCGACGTTTCAAAGGAAAACAAACCCATCGGTGAAAAGAACCTGGCGCCACCGGTTCCGCCTAGATTGCGATGTCTTCCAGCGCATGCGTAGTTGTCTGTATTTCCATGCTAGCGGGATACGCGGCGGTGCTGTCCTGAATTAAACACCACGAGCACGAATCCTGGTGTGAACTCTATGTCTAAATTCCATAATTGCTTGCTCCTCAGAGGACCTATAGGCGACATCGTTTCTCCTGGCATGGTTGACAAGATAACAGTCCTCACTGGCGGTTGTAAACCTTGGGGACTCGAACAAGGTTTCTACATGAATTGGCGGTTCTGGCGGTAACTCGTTTGTGTCACGGAGATTAACATTGTACTGGAGAGAAACGGCAGCCTGCCTGGTCCATCCATGAACGACCCCATCTGATGAGAAATGATGACCAATTTATAGCGGAAATGATGAGCCTATGCAAAGAGATTAGGGGTGGATTGATGTTCCAAGGTCGTTCAGTTCTGGAGATGATGGTAACATTAGATTTTGTGGTTGCAGTGATACTTTTGAATTTTTTTCCTTATTATGCAAGTAATTTTGTAATTTTAAACCAGAATATGAAAATATGAAAACGTTTGAAGCATACGAGGTCTGTCGAAAAAGTATCAGACCTTACGCTGGGGGAAATTGTTTACGTACTTGGTGGGGTTCAATTGCTAATCCCCTTCGAAGAAGGCCCATTGTGCCTCCACACACTTAGCCCAGCGATCCTTCCACTGTTCGAAGCACGTCTGGAATGCTTCTTCCGGAATGGCTCTCAGTTCCTCCGTCGCATTTCGCATGATGTCCTCTCGGCTCTCAAAGCGGGAGCCATTCAGTGGCATCTTCATTTTTGGGAACAACCAGAAGTCAGAGGGAGCCATGTCTGGAGAGTAGGGAGCCTGGCGAATGAGTGAAATGCCTTTCTTTGCCAAGAAACCTTGGATCAGTTGCGATGAATGAGCCGGGGCATTGTCATGATGCAGCTGCCAGTTTTGCGAGGCCCACAGATCCGGTCTCTTGCGCCAAACTGCATCACGAAGACGTCAGAGGACTTCCTGATAATACTCCTTTGTAACTGTTTGTCCTTCTGGTGCGTATTCATGATGCACAACACCTGGATAGTCGAAGAAAACAGTCAGCATCACCTTGATTTTGCTCCGGACCTGACGTTGGGTGCTTCCACTGTGATGACTGAGCTTTGGTTTCCGGGTCGTACCCGTCCACCCACGTCTCATCTCCAGTTATCACGGTATTCGGGAACTCAGTATCCCTGTTGGCAGTATCCAGCAGGTCCTGCGCAACCTCAAGACGAAGTTGTTGTTGTTCCTGAGAAAGCAGCTTGGGCACAAATTTCGCTGCCACTCTGCGCGAGCGCAAATCCTCCTTTAAAATTGCATGTACAGAATCTTTACTGATCTCACCCTCGTCACCAATTTCCCGCACCGTCAAACGACGATCCTCCATTATCAAGGTCCGCACTTTCTCGATAACAACTGCATTGCGGCTTGTTGACGGCCTCCCGGAACGCTGGTCACTGTCCACCGATGTGCGGCCATCTTTGAACCTGTTGTACCATTCTTTAATTTGGGTAACACCCATGGCACTGTCACCAAAAGCCTGTTGAATTTTGCGAATTGCTTCCGCATGGGTATCTCCAAGCGTTTGGCAAAACGTGATGCAAGATCGTTGCTCCACACGTTCCGTCATCACGGGCAAAATGAAAATGCGACGAGTAAGTAGTACAGCACCTCACACGATGGCTACCTGACAGCGACTGACGCACCCAGTAAGCCCCCCAAAACCACGCATGCGCATGAAGGCATGAGGCTCCAATATGCACACTTTTGCCTCATAACATCATTCATTACTTCCGACGGGAAAAAAAAAACATAAAGTCGGATACCTTTTCGACAGGCCTCGTATACCATAAAATCAGTACGGAGTTGTAAAATGTGTTTGCATGTGCGTGCGCGCGCGCGCGTGTGTGTTCATTTAAATATATCACATTTTTACTATAGATATTTTGGAATTTTTTATTGTAATTGTTGTGAGCCGTTTTGTACAATGTATCATACGTAGCAGATCATCACCGTGAAGTGGAAAGTGTCCGTGCCTCTGCAAACTAGGAACCTTTCATCGGTGATGAGTGGACAGAAAATTTCGGACGGTTCTGGATGTCTCTTCGGTGTTTTACCGGAAGTTCATGTCACGTCGATCGGCCACATTAATGTTTCTTAAACGTTATTCGATGCAAGCGATCAGAAAAAGAAAAAAAAAAAATGCCAGTCCATTAACTACCGAGTAACAAGGAAAGCTTGAATACGACATAGAAGGGAAAAGACTAGAAAAGGGTATCCATGGCGAATGTAGCAAGGATACTTGAGATATCTTTCAAGTAGACAGAATTAAGGCGAAAAACATCTTCGCATATAAATGGTCGCGTGTAGATCTAGAAAAATTAGCGTTGGAATATTTAATGGTAGAGCACAAACTTCAGCGCGTGTTGATCAATAGCAATAAGCTTTTGAGGTCTCTGAGAGAGGCTTGCATATTATACAGTTGTTCCAGGCTATTTGTTGAAACGAATTACGGCTGATAATCCCTGGCGGATTTGGTGAAAATCCAAAGGGAAAAATCTTCAAAGAAACCGGAAACTTGTAAAAAAATTAATGTATCGCGAGAAATATGTATGCGCTGCTAAAAACAAATATCATGTGCGAAAACCGTTCGGTTTTCAGCTCGCGAAGAAGATAAAGAGACATTCGACTTGAAGAGTTTGTTGGCAGTTTGCGTGATTAGGCGCCAACACCTGGTCTTCTGTAAAGCTGACACGGTTCCGACATCAATATTTGTTACACCGATCTTTTGATATTATCTCGCAGAACACACACACACACACAAAAGGTTCTAACTAGTTTCTGCCCGGAGTTAAAAAAAAAAACAAAAAGTTGGGGGGATCATACTTATTCCTTTAGATCTTTGCTTTTACGCTCTAGTCAACTCCGATGCGAAAAGTGTCGATGTCTCAGCACTGCCGAGACAGGGAGTCTCTTACGTGAGCGCTATCGTCATAATGATTTTCAAATCTTCTTTTCAGAAGAGTTTTCACAATATTGGTTATTTCCCTCCAACAGCAGGTAACTGCCTATGCTGAAAGTGAACTTAAATATTGAATTAATATGACCGCCTTTACATCACAATGTAATCTGTGTTGAAAGTTGGGCCACTCTAGCATGTTTGTAACGTGTCACAAACGCATGTCCGCATGTCTGTGGCCTCGATCTGTCATGACATGCTGGCTGCTAAAGTTGTCCTTTACAGGTGCTTTTTCTCTTAGATGTTTCAAAATCGAGATCACCCGGAGACCATCTTGATATACTCTTTGTTCTTCTCAGCTACTTTGCTAAAGGTAGTTGGTGCCGACTATGATACCCTTGTGAAGTTCCTTATATCCTTCTACTTGTACACGCTAGGTTTGCTAGATTATGACATGTCAGACAAACACTTACATTAGTATACATCGTAAACTAGGGGATTCCTTGTTATTTCTATTTGATTCTGCAATTATTGGCCACGCAGGGTAGACATTTCGTACTTAATGCATGAAAAAAGCGTCTTTACTTGGTATTTAAATGACAATAAATATCAAAATGCTATGTAAACCATAAAGATGGTCTTTTGTATCCTCTTTGGATTACCTCGCTGGCAGAGGTTAATAGAGAAAAATAACTTTGGCAGCGGCAGCAAGAAGGCAGTATGATCTTGAAGAAAATTTTAAAAGGCGCAACAAAACGATATCTTACATTGTATAATCATATTTTTTCATTGTTGTGTTTTTGTCAAAATTATGCTGGTATATATGAAGGTTTATTTTTTACTGTATTGTATATTTAAATATCTGATATATAGAATATTCTTCATTAAAATTTGCAAATAGGAAGTTGGAAATTTGAGGGTAAACTCTCACAAATTAGGCTTCTTGGGTATTTACATATATCATTGTGATTAGTTAGTAAAAGCAGAATGAACGATAAGCATGTATATAACTAGTTCTTATATATTAATACGACGTCCTGAAGAAGTAAATGTATTGACCAATTTTTCGACAGTGTCGGCTGATAACTTATGGGGAACATCCAAACATTTAGGCATTAAACGATCCGGATTTTTTTCCTCCTAAAAAGGTTCACAACGGCGATACCAGCAAATTCGTGGTTGAGAGCCCCCCAGCGTTCAACATTGGGGCTCGCGTGGAGATCGGAAATAAGGAGTTCGTCACGCAATGACTGGTTAGAACCGCAAATTGTTCCTCGCGGTGTAATTCGGATTTTCTTTTAATACTGTCGGGGAGTTAAAAACATCATGCAGCAGTATGCCAAAAACAAAACAAAAAAAAGGGTACTTACTTGATCGCCGACGTGTACAACAGGATCTGGACATCTGAGATTTCTCGCCAGCTCCACGCGTCCCGCAGAAGTTGTCAGAGATTTCGCAACTCTGTCAAGGTGGATTAATTCGGAATCGACGGTGCCACGGTATTTTAAGCGGTCTTGAATCCTTTCAACACGTTCGACTGCTTTCTCGAGTTCGCTTATTTTTTTACGGACGCGTAATCGAGGCTTCCGGTCAAAAAAATCCTGAAAAATAATTCACTGGAGCTAACGATTACTGCTAACCGCCGTGTAGTGCAAAACCTCTAATACTTTTAGAGGTGTAAGGTCATAGACTCTTTGTATATCCTTAAACACTTCCTTTTTAATTGTACAGTACTTAAGCATTTTCCGGACGGACAGATGCATTGCGTCCCATCGGAAGTAAGCGAAGGAAATTCTTTAAGGTTTACAAAGTCCGAAGCTAAACGGTGATTTCGGCAAATGATGTACTGGGCCCGAGGAGAGGAATGTCTAATTTCACAAAATCTTATATATACGAACACTATTTCTTTCGATCGTCAACAAAGTATCGACTAATTCCACGATGGGCTACTCTGGTTATAACCAAGAAGCGTTCAATTGGCTTTTTATCATTGCCGATTATATGGACAAAATTAGTTAATTGACTTCGACCTCCGTCATCAGCGCTTTCGTGGGCAAGAATCGTAAAGTCGACACCAGAGTTTAAATCCTGGAAAATAACTGAAGTAAGACGGCCTCCTACAAGTTTTAAAAATTGTTTTTTCCAACGACGGAAGTAGACATACAGGTTGAATATCTTCATCAACCGTATCGCCCAAATAATTAATTACGCCTTCAAAGTTGGATTTAACAGCCCATTTGTTCTTCGCTAGAAACTGTGTTGTTTTCATAGGCTTGCTGACCAACCGACGGTTTCGATCTCTCCGATCGATGCTCTGTGATTCCCCTGCGTCACAAAGTTTCTTGCACACAGCAACTTTTGATGACATGCCCTGCATCTCTTTCTTATTCTTAATCGCGGCCAAATGTTTAGGCGAAGAATCGTCATGTTTAGGCGAAGAATCGTCATGTTTTCGCGATAGAATCTTCCGATATGCGTCCCCATGCATTCGAATATTCTTCACAGGTCTTACAAAACCAGCCGTCTTTCGAATTATTCAAATAGGCCCGTGTGTCCTTTAACTCCCGCTTGCCAAATGAACAGGTGAACTAGCGGTACGTCCATCAGCTTCCGTGAAAGGTACAGCGGTAGCAGGCTCTTGTGGGTTAGTTTTCGAACTAGTTCGCTTTCGAAAGACAGGGAGGGCAGGGGCTAAAGCATCTGAGGTGTTACCGTTGATAATAATATTTTCGGTCTAACTGCAGGCATTTTCAACTTGTCCTGTAACAAAAATATCCAGATAAATAAATCGATCAATTTATTTATCGGGATATCAAATAATTGCATCTTTGTTCGAAATGTTTGGGAACACGTGCTCGTAATTACGTGGCGCCAGAAATAGACTAATGATGTGAAATGTATTTTCGTCCCGTCCTTTTAAAGAATCTTTGGCAGTTTCGGCCAGCTAGCCAGCAAATGGTAAAATTCTGCTACTTTTCGTTTTTGCCATCACTTAGTTTCGGCGCCTAAAATCGGCATACCGTTGTTACCTTTGGCCATCACTTAGTTTGGGCGGCCGAAATCGGCACACCGTTGTTACCCTTGGCCATCACTTACTTGGGCGCCCGAAATCGGCATACCATTGTTACCTTTGGCCATCACTTAGTTTGGGCGGCCGAAATCGGCATACCGTTGTTACCTTTGGCCATCACTTAGTTTGGGTGGTCGAAATCGGCATACCATTGTTACCTTTGGCCATCACTTAGTTTGGGCGCCCGAAATCGGCATACCGTTGTTACCTTTGGCCATCACTTAGTTTGGGTGGTCGAAATCGGCATACCATTGTTACCTTTGGCCATCACTTAGTTTGGGTGGCCGAAATCGGCATACCATTGTTATCTTTGGCCATCACTTAGTTTGGGCGGCCGAAATCGGCATACCGTTGTTACCCTTGGCCATCACTTACTTGGGTGGCCGAAATCGGCATACCATTGTTACCCTTGGCCATCACTTACTTGGGCGCCCGAAATCGGCATACCATTGTTACCTTTGGCCATCACTTAGTTTGGGTGGCCGAAATCGGCATACCGTTGTTACCTTTGGCCATCACTTAGTTTGTGCGCCCGAAATCGTCATACCGTTGTTACCTTTGGCCATCACTTAGTTTGGGCGCCCGAAATCGGCATATCGTTGTTACCTTTGGCCGGCACCAACCCATCGGCAGCGTAAAGAGTTCTAGCAGAGCCTTCGTCGCCCATCCGTATTCGCTGCCGCGAAAAGCGACGGAAAACCACTAAACTATCCATCTCCCCGTCATGAATCTGAGGCATGAACCTGGCCGGTCGACAGAATACTGCTGAGGGTGGCGATGACGAAAGAACAGACGCTACCGAAACGGAATAGTGTTAACATGACTTACGAATGGAGTGTGCGCTGTGTTCGAATACTGCCTGCTGACCCTGCCCTACGATGTACTACAGTATTGGTGTGTGGCTTTACCAAACGGGTGATAATCCACCGTGGCTGACACAAATCGCCCCAGTTAATTACGCTATCAGGAACTACAAATAATGGCAGCAATTTATGTCATTTATTTAATATTCTGTTACTGAATAATTGATATTATTAATATTGGGTCATGACTAATTATTTACTGTGCAGTTTATGTTTTTTTTTTTTAAACTCCTAATAGTATTAATTGTAAAGGGTTAATGATTTCTCTCTGTACGCATGCCCAAACCCCTAATTTAAAAAAATATATATATGTACCCCCTGTGCATTCTTTTCTTGAACGCTTTACACCCAAATTAGGCAAATTTATTCTTTCCTTTAGTCGTTCAGTTTATTCTAGTTTTTATCAACCTGGAATCACTTAGAATGAAGCTTCTAGATAGCGTACATATTAAATTATAATTTTGCTGGCATTATTTTGTGGATTTTTTTGTTGTTTTAAAATGACATTTAGGAAATGCAAAACTGACGTTATGCTATCGTCAACAGGAAGCAGGAAAACAGATTGTCCATGAAACGCTGGAAATCTGTACATTCCAATTTTAAAATATTTTCTTTTAATTTGTTTACCAACAGCCGCTCAGACTAAACTGTGCTATGGGATATTCCAAATATAAAAGCTAAGAGAACGAGTTTTTTTTTTTTTTAAGTTTGATTAGTGCCATAGGAACTAGGCGTAGATCTGTGAATCTCATCCCTATATCTTTATTAACCCCATATGTGTACTGAGAGGCAGGTTGGTTAGATTATAGAAATGAAAAAAGACTATTTCCATAAATACTTCACTGAATGCACTGACAGAAAAAAAAAAAAATATGCATCAGTAAAGAAAGGCATAGAACAAACAACGCATTGCGACTTTCAGGATGAAATAATATTATTCACGGGCATTTTTTTTGGTTTGTTTGTTTTGACAGGGATGTTACGATGGAGAAACGATCGAGTCTCTTTTGTGAGACTGTGCTGCGCCAGTAAGGTTTTGGTTTACTGATTGTGCTGAAAAAGCGGTTTGGAACAGCTGCTGTTGTGGCTGAAAGCTGATACAATTTGCAAAGTTGCACAACTTAAGGAATCATAATCTCTCTCTCTCTGTACTGACGTCATTCTCCCCTGTGTACTGACGTCATCTCTCTCCCTCTCTCTGTGTACTGACATCATCATCATCATCTCTCTGTACTGACGTCATATCTCTTTCCCCTGTGTACTGACGTCATCTCTCTCCCTCTCTCTGTGTACTGACATCATCATCATCATCTCTCTGTACTGACGTCATATCTCTTTCCCCTGTGTACTGACGTCATCTCTCTCCCTCTCTCTGTGTACTGACATCATCATCATCTCTCTGTACTGACGCCATATCTCTCTCCCCTGTGTACTGACATCATCTCTCTCCCTCTCTCTGTGTACTGACATCATCATCATCTCTCTGTACTGACGCCATATCTCTCTCCCCTGTGTACTGACGTCATCTCTCTCCCTCTCTCTGTACTGACATCATCATCATCTCTCTGTACTGACGTCATATCTCTCTCTCCTGTGTACTGACGTCATCTCTTTCCCTCTCTCTGTGTATTGACATCATATCTCTTTCCCCTGTGTACTGACGTCATCTCTCTCTCTCTCCCTCTGTGTATTGACGTCATCCCTCTCTCTATATGTATATAAATGCAACATGCGAGATAATTTATACGGGTAAAAGCTGCTAAAAATTACTGTTTTATCAGTTTGACAGATGGAATAAAAAGCAAGTCGTTTTTCTAGCCGGTTACTTGTCAGTTAGTGACCACTCCTGGACGCACAGGAGGTTGTCATCATGGTCTTTAAATAAAAAAGTGGACACGGTCAGCCAACAGGAAGCACGTGTCTGCTAGACACACCAGGACTTCCGTAAAGGTAAGAACATCTTTGTCTGCATCAAAATGTAAAGAGTCGTGATGTCATAATAAAACCCTGCATTTTAGTCACAAAGAGAAAAGAGTTTGTTTCGTTTGTTAAATTATAATTTCGACAGAAATCTAATTCAAAACTTGTTCGAAGCATTGAAAGTTTAAGGTAATATTATCGAAAATATTCCTTCGCCCGAGTCTTGTCCCCTTTCCTTTCCCTTTTGTCTTTGAGTCCAGCTGTTGTTTTTAGGTAGTATTTTACCTAGATGAACCTTGTCTCACGCTGCCTTTGGTGTTTGTCTGACGTCAGTTGTCCGTCCTCACAAACTCTAAATCTGATGGTATAAATTATGAAAAAAAAAAGAAAGTCAGCTTTTTTGTGTACTGATTTTTGTTGTTTTCGCACTTAAAGTTGTTTTCTTTTTAAATGATGGCAAAGTTTTTTAAGAAAGGGTGGTCCGCTCCACGTTTGTGTTTGTAGAAGCAAGTAAAATGTATCGTGCACAATTAAGGAGGTGGTTTCCTAGCGGGCGATCTGTTGAGAAGAGGCTGAGCCTTGTTGGTTTCGGTGATCGGTTACACCGGCCTTACGGCTTAGAGGAGAGCATGTGCGTTGGGGCCGGTTGGCTACAGAAGGCCCGGGGAGAACGGCTTTAACGGAAACAACAAAAGAAAACGAGAGAATCTTAATGTTGGAAGAAAAACTAAAACCTGATGGAATCGAGGACCCTCTGGTTAGATCCTTTTGACGTCAGAGGAAAAGACAAAAAAACAAACTATACAACGGCCAGTTGGTCGCTCGTTGCAGCTCCCGGGGGTTTCAACGGAGAAGCCGATTTTACGGTGACTGGGAATTTGCTTTAGATAGCAGAAACTTTTATTGCCGGTCGCAGGGGGATGGGGGGAGGGGGCTGAAGAAAGCGTCGGGTTTGTTTCCGCGTGACGCGCAGAAGCAAATGAAGAGAGTCGGTGATGAAATAAACGGAATTAAGGTGTCAAGTCAACCAAGTTAAATAAATAAAAAAAAAATGCTAACGAGAATCTCGTGGTTTCCGTGGCTTCAGCGTTTCGATTAAACCGGAAGATAACTCGGAAAGCGAACCTGTTGTCATAATAAACCGGATATGAGGTTCCCTTTTTCGACTTTAGAGGCTTTTGTTGTTGTGCCGACAGAATGCATAAAGCGTGAAGATTGCCAAGAGGGGAAAATAAGAATTATCTTGCTCAAAGACTAACCACGTGCGTCACCTCGGCCGGGGTTGGGGTTGGGGGGGGAGAGGAAGAAACCGGTTTGCGAGTTGACTGATCGGCAGGGTTAGGGTTAACTTCTTGGGGACTCTCGATCAGACTCAAAATCCGGCGCGCCACCACCACTCCGGCATCGGAAACAGCCCGTCTGGATTTTCAGCCGGTGTTTCCTACTTATTCTAGCAACAACAACAACAACAAAATCTGTAAACATTGCAAAGCTCTCTTTGGCATTATTTACGTACATACATATATTTGTTGAGTCTTTTGATCTCACACAGTTCATTTACGCTGATGCTGTTATTTTTTTTCCTAAATTTGTGTATTTGTTCCGGTAAATTTTAATGGCTTCGAAATGTTGCCTTCATTCCGTTCTTGATCCTACCCTGATTCGTTAAAGGGATGAGATTTTATAAGTAATCGATTACACGAATTTAGTTTCAGCATGTACAGGGACGAATGCCATTTTTCGGCTAAAACGTCGAGGGGGGGACACGATAATTAAGTTAGTTTTAATGGTATATTTCCAACATAATCGCAAACGCGTGAGATATATAATGATTTAAACATCTTCTGACATACATGCGTCTCAGAATATTCGTCCGGGTGGTGCTGAGTTTGGCAGGAATGGGGGTGGGGTGCTTAGTCGAACGCCCGCTGGCTTTACCTTTGTTCGAGTTTACACCGATAACAACAAAGCAGAAAGTCTGCTGACACCGAAAGAAAGCGCAGCAAAGGCGCGATGGCAGAACTCTGCCAGGCTTTTCCACCCAGGCTCATCAACTTGGATCGTTGTTGTTGTAGAGACATAGCGGCCGAGAGTATCCTTAAAGGGACTTCTTGGCTAGCGCTATCTCCTCCGCTGGCTGCGAGACAAGTGCCTTGAGCGGCGGAGTCGCTTCACCGAAAATTTGTTGGCGGAGGGAGACAAGACCGGGGCACCGTTTGAGGCTCCTCTCCGCAGATGGGGCAGGTGGGGTCGGCTGATTGGTTGACTCTGTGTTGATATGCCTGAAGACGAGGGCAGTGACCAGACCGGAGCCGGCTCAACTTGGATCGTCGCGAAAACTACGGGCTCAAAGGAAAGGCGAGCTTTGTCCGTCGGCAGGCGGACACGTGCTCGCACCTCCCACCGGAAGGGTAGCGGTTATCTGTCGAATCATCGAGCAACTTCCCCATGTATCTATTTTTTTTGTTTTCTTTTTTTTAAATTCATCTTATTGGCGCGCGTTCTCTTTGCCGAATCGGTAAGCACCGTGTGAGGCCCGTCTTTATTTGTGGAGCTTCGGTCTTGTAGAACGCCTGCGAGGGGGGTTCGATGAGAGTTCAAAGGAAAGTCCGGCCTCTCCACTGGGGACTGCCGGGCGTTATTATTAGGCCTGCCACAGGAACGCACTAGATGACACGGAATCCGCTGATGGTTCATTAATATCGCAGAATCCATTCTACTCTACTGGAAACGTACGCAAAATATAACCGATAGGAAGATGCATTTATCACATCCGAAGCACTCTATGCTATTATCAAGTCTTCCGTGTGAACAGGGACAAATATTTCCCTATTGTCGACACCTATTAATTAGTAGTAATGGGTGTCATTACACATTAACTTATGTTAGATGTCACTGTTTCTCGGACATGTTTAGTTAATCAGAATGATAGAAGTATTAATCAATTAAAGAACCGTACCGATGGACATTTCTCTTTTCTAGTTACACTTGCATGTAAACCATGATATACAATCAATTTTGTTTTATTTTTGTGATTAAAGTCGACCCGTGATACAAATAAGATGTAATCGCCACAAATCTATAGTTAACCGTCTAAAGGAAGCGATTATCCTGAAAACTAAGTTTCTAGTAAATTTTAAAAAAAATAATAAATAACGCATATGGTCAGATTTCTTACTTACAAGCCAGTGCTCATTGAAATATAAACTGTTCTTTACAGTGCAGATTTGTTTTGTGTAAGAAAGATCCAGAAAACAGTCTTTCCTGTTCATAACATATATATATATTCCCTGCAGCATCAGCCACTAAATTATGTTTTACAAAACGATTCGTAAACTTCCGAAGGGATGGCAGCCAAATGGGATTAGTCTTTGCGATTTCGGAGTTTGACATACTTTCCTGGTGTGAATGCTTATCGCCTGACCTTTTTATCAGCCAGTCGTGTGTGCTTTTTTCCGGGTAATCCTTTTGCCTCTCACAGCTTCCTCGCCAGAGTAGTCTCCCTTGCGATTCAGGTGAACGAGAAGGAGAAAATTTCTGAAACCCTCCCAAAACAGAACATTATTTAGCCAGTAGCTGATAGTAAATTAAAATATTTTATTTTTTAATTACTCGAAAAATAGTTTTCTTAACAAGAAAAGCAAAATGTAAATCGTTTTTGGTGGTTTTTTGGTCATAAATGATAAGATAAAAAATGAAGTATGATTGATGCAAACGTTTCACCACAGAAACACTTATGAAAACAAATTTTTCCAAAAAAAAAACTGAAATATTAGCCAACCTAAACAATGATTTGTCAACTCTGATTTTCCATAAATTCTTATAAGCATTTTTATAACTATTATAATTTATAAAAGGTCATAAGAAGATGTCTGCGTGTATCATAGTTACCAATACTGGTGTAAAGGAATGCTCTCTGTTCTGCGTGTTTCTGTCTTGCCCACGATCTCTCGGGCTGCAGTGTCCCTAAGCTACGTCATTATATCATATTGGTCATAGGTTCCCTGTTGAAGTTGAAGTCAAAACGAAAATCCATTTTTAAACGAATGACATAAAAATCCAAAAGATTACCTTTAAATCGTATACATGACACTTTCCCTCCTTCTTATTTAATGCCATGCAAATTCCGTGTGAAGGTGGTCTCGTGAATATTAAAAAGAAAAAGATTAAATAAATATATATTTTCGCCGATCGTTGATTTCTAATTTCTTGGAGACAGAAAGTTTTAAGAAGGTCCCGTTAGAAAACTGTTAATTGATTTCTAACTATCAATTATAGTTCGTGATTTACTTAGTCCATCAAAAAATTGTATTGCCAAGAGAGCTGCGTATTAAATCGCAATGGCCTCTATATTAAATGCGTACTCCGTAATCTGTTTTTCTGCCTACTGTGGCGCTGGGATTTGTCCACGAACGGCTCGATATCGATATCAACATTGTTAGCAGCGTTCATCGTTGATTTAAGAGAGTTGAAGGGGTAATTACTTGATAAATAGTTTATGTAGGCTGTGTAAAGGTAAACCAAAATGTATTCCTACAGTCTTTGCCGAATACCGCGAAAGGTCTGTCTACCGCCTTACACGAGTCTGGAAAGAGTGATCCGGATCGTTCTTCCCCTTGCCCGGCTGCGAGGAGCGGATGCAGAAGACCGTAGCGCATGGCTGTAAAAGTCTTAACTAGCACGAGCTGGACGAGTAAAGTGAAAGTGGACGGGAAACGGATGGACCGCGTTGTCTCCGAGTTTTTGGTAAAGTGTTCCTAGCAGTCAATCGCAGCGGCCTCGAGCCCGCTGGGACGTGCGCGTTTATTCGAAGAAGTCTAGCTGGATTTCGAGTCAGACTTTTCCGTCGAGTAACTGTATAAAGATCGTCTATTCATTAACTGTTGTCGTTGCAGAAAAAATACTTTTTCAAACACCCGTCTATCTTACATAACCACCTTTCTTTCTTTGTATATATATATATATATTTTTTTTTCTTTCTACAAATATATTAAAGCCGAACGGCTGCATGCATATTGCAAGCAAACACAAAAGAGTAATGACTCACCTGTCTCAACCGTGTGATCTTTAACGAAAGGCAGAAATTAAGCCTGCCAATTCATTTTCCTCGCTTCAAGCAGGTGGGAAATTATCCTGGGCCTGAACATAGCGCCCAAGAAAAAGGAAACATCACTGAATTTGATTTCCAAACTATACATGGCCACTTTAAAAAACGCAACATTTTCCCTTTAAAAAGAGACTTGTGACACGATGCCCTTGAAATTGTGCATTTGCTATCACGTGGTCGTGTATTTAAGGCGAGTTCAACGCTATTCAATGGCGTCATCGAATATACAGAAGGCACGGGAGCAGGTTTTGTACTTTTCTAGTTCCAGTTAAAATGAGTGTTGTTTGAAAGCTCTACCACAGTTCGGCGTCAAGTCACCATGGGAACGCTGCTCGCGTGGAGCAATCAAGGATCCGCCCTCAGCCGTCTCCATTAACAGTCGATCTAGGAGGCAGTGGCAGAGATCCCTTTGGACCCGTTAAATTACGTGTTAGACAAAGCAGGAACCAGATCTGCAAGCAGGAGTTGGACGTCTGAGAATCGCTGTTTAAAGATCGACTCGATAGTTGCAGGGGAATACATTGAAATAACTTGATAAACCATTACGCAGGGTGTTGGATACTCTAGAGTTGGAGAAACGATTTTATACCGCTGATTTTCCATAAACACACAGCAGATTCGGTGGTGTATCTTTCTGCAAACACCGAATTTCGTTGGCAGGTGGTGAACTAGAACACGACAACAGAGCGGTATACGGACGATCATATGCGCTCAGTCGCCCCCTCTTCTTCATTGAAATAAACCGCACCTGATATTACAGTAGGACAAAGACAGACGGCAGTGCTGACTCAAGAGTTTTTCTTAAGGCAGATGACAGAAAATATGATCAGCTGACAGCTCCTTTTATTTTCTTTTTCTGTATTTTGTCGATGATGTACAGAATGCCAGGTTATCCTCTATGCACGCGAGGACACGACGCACAAGCCATTCCAAGAACCGTACATTTCTCCATTCCTGGAAGAGGTGGCCGTGCTAGGTGCTTCTTTCCTGGAAACCGTGGTTCCATTTGACGTTAAGCTATTTAAACGACACACTGTGCCGTTCTCGATCTCTACTGATGTTCAAGATAAAGAAACCCCCCCCAATTCTCATGCCTGCAAATTGCACGTATGTATTTGTAACCAAGGCAACCAGATATACGTTTTTAGAGTTTGCGAGTATAATTTACACTCTTACCTTTATGATAAGTTCTGGATATGAAGCCACGTTGTTGCTTCAGCCAGCCATAGCTCTGGCCCCTAGCGTTTTCTACCGCAGAAGGCGAAAGCCCTTAAGTCCGAATTTTTACTTTTCTGTTTTCAAAACCTTATTTGGTTCAGCGATGAAAGTAAAGCAGGGCCGCAAAGATAGTTTGGATGGATTCAATTCCTGTAAAAGGTAATCGTTAATTTTAAAAATTATATACGAGTAAATGTGAGTCGTCCCGAAAAGTATCTGCGGGAGTGAAAGAAAAACATTTAAAAGTTGTATGGTAGTAAATATTGCAGATAGGCGCAACATGATATGCTTTTACGATGTTTATCTTCAAGCAGAGCTTTAAACAGATGTTTCTAGGTTAGATACGGTTTAAATAATGCCACCGTGGGGATTATAGTGTCCTATCCTGCGTGAGTACGTTTCTCTCTCTCTCTTTTGTTGTTGGTGTTGTTGCTTTCGTGGCTGATAAGTGAAAGTAGAGGAAAGATAACAGTCACTGAAGACGGAGCGAGTTGGTTGTTAATGGAAATGTGAAGAAAGCTGGCGGCTAACGTAATCTCTCCCCGGCACTGTTTGATAAATATTTATCTCGATGAGGTGACGACTTCCTGTCGAATGTAAACAGCCGTTTCGGAATCCTTACGTCTCACCAGCTCGGCAACCCTTCCGGGGGGTGTGGGGGGGGGGGTGTTCGATTTCGGCTTCCCCGGCGCATTAGGTTTCTCTCGCCAATTGGAGATGCGTCGTAAACTATCCCGGATTTTCTTTCTTTTTTAAAAGCGTCATCTGGCGGTAAGTCGGCCTTGACCGAGACACTGCTACGGCCTCGTGATTGGCGAGGGCCGAACCGCCTCACTTCCGGTGATAGACGGACTGGCATTCCGAAATCACGTGACACGAAACCGAAGAGTGTGGACTGGAAATACGCCAATGGCTGTTCTAGTTTCCGATGACGTCAGAAAGCTCGGTAGAAATTCGTGCACCGGAATATCTCAGCCAAGTGTCAATAATCGAGATAGAAAAAAAAAATACCTGTAAGTTAGACGATTTTGGTGTGTTTTTTTCCTTCTTTTCCTGATCTGTGTGTGCACAGGTGAATTCGTTTTCAAAATAAACAGCCTCGCGCGTCAAAAGCAGAAATTTATTTAGAGAAAACAAATGGCTAAACTATTACAAGCTAGGGCTGAGAATTACTTAAATAAACACGAAGTCCAAATTTCCTTATATTTATTCGAAAGGCATAAAAGAACGAAATCTATGTTTTTGTCAGAGCTGTATTATTATTATTATTATTATTATTATTATTATTATTATTATTTATTATTATTATTATTATATAAACTAAACTAAACTTCTATCCATGTACCATGGTGGGCTAACCACCGGACTACTGCGCCGCTCTGGTAAATGTTAAAAATCATTATTACGCTTACGCCTTGCGATTTCGAATGGAATATGTATAGTAGGATAAAACTTTAAATAATAAACGGTACATTGAAAGTTTGTTTGTTTTTTTGATAAAGCAGATCTTTATGTGTCACCGGAACAAAGCGATGCCATCGCAGAACTGACGTCCAGTTCCAACTGATTATATTTCAGAGAACTTTGCAGAATTGGAAAGCATTTCTGTTTCTTTCGTACGTCAGCCAATAAACAAATTTTCCTCGTCTAATCGAGAAAGGATATGTATTTTATTCACCTATATGTTGGTGCGCACGACAGACGCATAACCTCCCCTCCCCCCCCCAAGCCAGTCTGGCGTGGGTAGCTTTCGAGAGGATAGATGAGAAAGAAGAAACGACCAAAAGATATGCGTATCTATGGAAACGCCGAAGAAAGTCCTAATTGTGTTTGGCAGAGCTTTCAGCCAGCGTAACTTCGTTTAGACTGGGATAGGCTGTCTACTTGTCCACATAAATTTTGACGCTGGCAGAAACGTTTAGCATCTGTTGGACGGGATGGGGGGGGGAGAAAGGTGGGCCCCGCTGCCAAATCCAACCAGTTCGCTCCCTCCTACTTAGTACGGGGTGAGGAAAACCGACCGATCTCGAGGTCTCACTTTGATGTCATGCGCAAGTTCGTCTACGTCGACGGGCGGCATGAAGTCGTATCCGGTTCCGGTTAATTACGTCACGAGTTGATAAGCCTTGTGCGCGCGCGTTGGCAGGGAGGAGCTGGTGAAATCGGGAAGTTATTGGCGGTATTGCATTGACAGAAATTAGACTTAACCGAGCCTTTCTCGTCACTTCATTAGGTGATGGCTGAACTAACTAATTAGAATACCTCATCAGGGTTCCAGTCCTCAGAAAGAATGTTTTAGTTTGTAACGACCATAAGCTTTTTTTTGTCGAATTAGGCGATCCCTTTTTTTTTTAGTTTTAGATGGCATGAACGGCTTTGGCCCCGCGACCTCTTGTTACTAAGGACCATTTCTTGGCCCCCTTGTACCGTTTGGCGGCCGGACTTCTCAGCGCCAGAATACCCTGACGACGGCAGCAGAAAAGGAAAATCGAAACGTGTGTTTTCGGTTGCTGCTAACAAAGGGATAGAAAATGCCTGAACTAAGCATCCACTTGTAGAACTGAACGGGTCTAGACCGAAATTAGAATAGGAAACAAATCATTTCCAATTCCTGTTTTAGGGGTTTCTATCTGTCCGATCTCCAGCTGCCAGCGTAATTTATATTAGGTTCAGCAGCAAAACTTCCCAACTCCGGTACAACTTCTGTATTGCTGACGTCATTCTTACATTGTCAAGATACAAAACTCCATCTAAGAAGGCGACCGTTTTTACTTGTAAACTGTCCGCTTTTTCTTTTCGTTTTTGTTTATTTTAGATTATTCTTTAAATTAGTTGATTGACTATAAATAAGAAAAGGTAAAGTTTTCTTTCGCCGTTGCTAGTGGTTAATCATTGTTTTCCAAAGGTTTCTTTCAATATGAAGTTAACTTAAATACAGTTTAACTGTCAATCAAATTTATTGAATGCAAAGTTGATACAGGAAGTAAATTCTCATATTTTACGGACATTAAATTCAGCAGCTATATTCTTACCTTAGCGGTTTTGTGTGCCAACTAAACTAATTCTTTATTGTATTAAAATCAAATACATTTCAGATATCTGTTGGTTGATTGTCGGACTTAATCTTTTCTAAATGTATATCCTGTACAATTTTATATAAAGGGTCACATCTAATTAATTCAAGCATTTGCCTTAGTAAGGATTTGAATGTGCAATTAACTTCTGCGTGTGAGTGTGGAGGTGTGGAGGTGATTGAGTGTGTAAGTGTGTGTATGGAGTTAGTATGAGTGTGGAGGTATGGAGTGTGTGTAGATGTGCGTGAAGTTTGTGTGTGTGTGTGGAGTGTGTGGAGGTGATTGAGTGTGTATGGAGTTTGTATCATTGTGGAAGGGTGGAGTTTGTGAGTGTGGAGTGTGTGGAGGTGATTGAGTGTGTAAGTGTGTTTATGGAGTTAGTATGATTGTGTGGAGGTGAGTGAGTGTGTATGGAGTTTGTATCATTGTGGAACGGTGGAGTGCGTGGAGGTGATTGAGTGTGTAAGTGTGTTTATGGTGTTAGTATGATTGTGTGTAGGTGTGCGTGGAGTGCGTGGAGGTGAGTGATTGTGGAGGTGAGTGTATGGAGTTAGTATGAGTGTGGAAGTGTGGAGGTGAGTGAGTGTGTAATTGTGTGTATGGAGTTAGTATGAGTGTAGAGGTATGGAGTGTGTGTAGATGTGCGTGGAGTTTGTGGAGGTGAGTCTGTGTATAAGTGTGTGTATGGAGTTAGTATGAGTGTGGTGTGGAGGTGAGTGAGTGTGTAATTGTGTGTATGGAGTGTGTGTAGATGTGCGTGGAGGTGAGTCTGTGTATAAGTGTGTGTGTGGAGTTTGTATGATTGTGGAGGTGTGAGAGTGTGTGGAGTTAGTATGAGTGTGGAGGTATGGAGTGTGTGTAGGTGTGTGTGAGTTTTTTTAGTTAGCTCTACCAGGAAGAAAATACGGAAATTGCTTTAGAAATGTCAACATCGTTTTATTTGAAGCAGTTTAAAAGCAAAGACGCAAGTAAGTTACCTGTTGAAATCATCTGGATATGATCACCGACTGCCAAAATGGTTTGTACCAAAATACGGTAACTGGGCTCTGGAAATCACATATTAACCTATTAGGAGGAGGGAGTGGAAGACAGATTTCCTGATTTATGTCTCTGTCTCTGGGTATTCTCGACACAGGCCGAGAAAGAAGCTCGTTCGTCATGAGCTACAAACCACATTCCAAACCTGCAGGGAGGTTCCCTCCAACACACGAGACAGGCAAAAACAACAACAGCGAAATCAGCAACAAGTATACAATTTATGCTGTTTAAAACAAGATCAATTTAAATAATTAACTAACTAGAAATTAATTATTTCAAAGGAAATGTTATGAGACGTAACACATTGTCAGGTTAATCGATTTGGTTGGGTAGAGATATTATTTAGTTAATGAAATGATATAACAGACCGGACGAAAGGGAATTTAACTAACAAATCATTGGCATCTGTTGGAGATAATTAAATAGAGGAAACGCCCAATTACATTAGTAATCACCAGAGATAGTATGTTATAAGATAAAAATTTAATGGAAACAATATCTGTCACCCGCATCAGCCATTAATAACCAGATTTTCTAAGCTGTTTTAAGTTAGAAAAGGAAAAACTGTTTTCTATAAGGTATATTTAATAAATAGAATATCGCCGGTTATGACTGTATCCGCGCTAACTCGATGTATGGCATCCTCTTCTTTGTCAACTCCGACTGACGGAACAGTGACGCAGCAGGCTGATTACCGAAACCACCTGGCAAATTTGCATCTGATGTTTTGAAACGTTAAAGTGACATTAAAGGAAGCTGTCATCGTGCTTCTTAGCATGCTGGTAAAATCGGAATAGTACAGTCACGTGTTGATATAGTGCACTGTGATTGGTTGTTTTGCAGGAAGTCAGAAAGCGCCACGGTTGCAGAGAGACTATGAAAATGCAGACAGTGACATCGCTGTAGTGTGATAAATGTGTGGCGAACGCTATGGCTCCTAGAAAGGAAATATTACATGGGAAACGTATATAAATCAAATTCTTAGCTGGTGGGGATTAATCTCTGTGGCAGATTGCTGCCCGATTTCATGTTTCAGAAAAGATGTACGGAAGTTTGGCAAGGAAGGATACAGGAAGCTGGTGGTGCTGACAATGAATACCGAAACGTTTCCAAAATGATGTTAAGTTCCTCGGGGTGCGTTCTGTACCTGATTGGCGACGAGCCAGCAAAGGTCTTGCAAATAGTTTAACTGAGAGTATAAGCTGTTTTATTTTGTCTAAGAACAGTAAGATAGGGTCTCAATGGATGTATAGCTTCCCGAAAAGGTTTTGCTGAGAACAAGCAGCCAACCGGCAAAGTTTAAATGGGCAGCAGGCGGCGGAAATGAACCAGCAGGATTACCGAGAGAAGGTGCTCTTTACAGATAAGTATAAGTTTGAACAGTTTTCCAATAATCAACAGCAGTTCGAGGATGGACCTGGGAGCGGTATAGCATTCGGTTTACAACGGATACAGTAAAGAATGGGGTTAGATTAGGGTCTTCATATCAGCCGAGAACGTCAAAGCTTTGTATATAATCGAGTATATATATATAACGACTGCCTACAGGTACAAGAGGCAGGGTCTCATTGATTATTCCATTCTCTTAGGAAGACGTTTCATTGGACAGGGATTCAACATTTAGCACGACTACCAGAAGCACACAACTAATCTGATGAAAAAATTACCTGAAGCGTAAAGAGGCCGATGGTACGCTTACAAAGATGTCTTAGCCCGCACGGAGTCCTGATATGAACATCACTGAGGCTGTACAGGGCTATATGGCTGCTGAGAACGTCAAAAGACAACCAAACACCTTGGAAAAACAGTGGAAGGTGCTACAGGATAATTGGAACGGCATTCCACAGTCGAACATTGGTTACCAGGCGTTAGGCTCTGCCTGAAGCAAAGAACTCATAAAAATTTCATCGCGCTGTACAGGATTATTATTCAAAAAGAATGAACCGATTTCATTACGCAATATTTTAATAAGGAAAAGCAGTAGAAAACTCCAGCCATGTCACAGGTATTCTACTCACAATCAAGTTTTATTTCCTGTCTTACAAGTGCTCAATGTGGCCACCACCCGCAGCACGGGCAACATCAATGCGATGAGAGAATTCCTCCCAGACGCGTATCAGCATATCACGATCCACTGAGTTGATCGCTGTTGTTATTCGATGTTTAAGGTCATCGAGAGGTTAGTGGGTAGCGGTGGATCGTAAACGCGATCTTTTACATATCCCCATCAGAAAAAATCACGCTGCACCGTGACAACCGATTTTATTTTCGCAAACTCGAGAACGCAGAACGCCTTTTGCTGAGGACTCGCCATTCTGAGGGTAAACAAACAACTGAACGTTGCCGGTAGGAACGACGCGATTACAACGCCCCCCTGTGGCAGCCAATCAAAACTTAGAAAACTCCTCTTTCAAATGGTCACTGACTCATTCCATGACGATGCTCGAGAACTTAAGTAATGCGTCATGAAATCGGTTCATTCTTTTTGAATAACCCCGTATATTCATCGATAAAATCAAGCAATTGTTTTAAACCCAGTCGCATTTATTATTATTTTTTTTTGAAGTGTTAATAGCCGTGTGTATCCACCAGATCCAAAAGGAGGACAGACACTCGAACAATCTGTTGTCTTGACTCTTCCTGTGGAGTTTTGAGATAAAAGAGCAAAACGAATACTGATGGAAAGAACCGACACGTTGTCTGTCTTCCTTTCATGTCTTGAACATTGCGCCCACTGTAGAATGTCTGAACTCACACCACGGCAAATTCCTTTTTAGTAAACCAAAACGTAAAAACCAAACCAGGTTTATTAAAAATTCTAGTTTTTTTGGTTTTATTTTGGTATTGGTAAAAAAATAATAATATAATAAATTGGTGTGTCCGCAATATTAATTCAGGCCGCAAAAACGTTGGCGTGGTAAAGAAATAGATAGGAAATTGAACAGAAACAATATCCAAAGTAATGAAAGCGGTCCGACTCAAGTCCTAAATGTGTTTCTCTATTGGTCAGCCATTTACTTGCCATTAGTGGCTCAAACGGTGTCTGGACTATCGTAATATTGCTTCAGTAATTAGATATCGCTAAGATTTAGATTGGTCTGTATATATTCATCGAAACTAATGAAATCGATTCAGTGACTCATCTGGACCAGGTACCGAATTTGTGTGTAATTAATTACGTTATTTTAATCTTAAAAACATTATTTATTTCCAGCTGGAGTGCTGATGTGATTTTAATAAGCTCTGCAGCTACGCTTGGCTTTTAATCGACCGTTCTATGTAAAAGTGCGACGAATCTCTCCAGTGCATCTGGCTGGCCATCAATAGACTGTCCGTCTCTTCAATGCTATGGTCAACCAGTTGTTTTGTCTAAGTCATTGCACCTTGCCACTTGGCAGAGATATTGACCTGAAAGTATAATATCTGTCATTATGCAAATGATTACGTGTCGTGAATGTTATATATATACACCGATGGCAGATGTGTGATGCAAATTCTATCTATTAAGCTTGTACACGCTGTAAGTTCTCTGGCAGTGATCGTATTGTAAGGTTCCTGTAACTGTAGGTTATTGCAATGTTGCGAGTAACAGTTCAGTATTTACAAACTATGAATGAGATTTTAGAACTCACCCGAAATACATTATTATTCTTGTAACAAGTTACAAAACCTAACTATTTTCCAGACGATTTTTTGAAGGTTTTTAGAGACGTTTACTGAAATATGTTTGTACAGTCACAGTACAGCTGTTAATTTACAGTAAAGTATCTAGGAATTACAGTTGGATGTACTTTCTACTTTAAGTGACAGTCAGTACTCTACAAAAACCAATTAACAGGTGTATCGTGTGTCTTAAGTAAAAATTTGAAATACGCGTCTGTATTCCTTCTCATTATTATTAATCATTATCTTTAATTTTCTTCGTTTTTTTATTGCTTTCATTTATTAACATATTTTCCATGTGTTATCGTATAAAAGCAATATATATGTGCAATATTTCTTTAAAGAAATCGATAAATACACGTAACTGCATGCAGTAACGAATAGATTAATGTTTAAAATTACGGGGTATTTAATTGGTAGGTGCACACCTATGGTTGCTTCTGTTAATCTTATTAAAAGACAGTAGGGAATTTTAAAAATACCATCTAAGTATTTAGGTAGTACACTATTCACAAAACAATTGTGAATAGGAATTATTTCGAATTAATGCACCCGTGTTTCCAAGTACGCATTTCGAAACAAGCTTACCTGAGATTTTAAAAGCAGATTTCAAGAAACAAGCATTTCTGCATCCAGGTTTGGTAGACTTCGCGAGACCAACCCAGAATACCTAAGACTACCCCAAAAACAGAGCCGTATTCTTGCGGACTGCCGTTTAGCTAGTTTATTTCAGGTGTCAGAAATGCCCCCACCTTCTTTATAAAAGGCTCTGTACGTAGAGGGCGGAGAGATCTGATGTCCATAACTTGTTGTTTTCTGGATTTACAGTTCGCTTATGGGCTGATGCTTCCGCAGTTCTCCTCTAATTACAAGGTTGATGCCACTTTTACTGCAATAGAAAGCGAACTTTGTGAATATCACAAATGTACTAAGATGTTTAATTTAACGCAAAAATGAAGTAATGCGGGAACCTCGAACACCGTTAGATTCCTTAATAAAAGTTCTCTTTAAATTGTTTTTTAGACAATAGCCAAAAGCGTTCATTAAAAGCTCAACAGACAAAGGAAAACAATTTACTCCGGATAAATAGATCCTTCATTTTCAAAACTCCTACAGTTGCAAGAAAAATATAAAGCCGTTAGAACATGTTTTACAAATTAATTTTTTTTTAATAAATAAAAAGAAATGCGCTTAAAACTGCTGACTTTTATGAATTGTTTCAAGATTCAGTTTAACCGCC